>KK116575.1:44464-67318 GCA_000611955.2 Stegodyphus mimosarum
GATATATATATATATATACTCTTGGTGCAGCCGAGTACCACCAAAAAAAGAGGTGCATAACTGTACGTTATAGCAGTCCTATATACAAAATTTCAACGTTCTGAGGCTACTCACGTTTGAGTTATGCGAGTTACATTACATACATACGCACGTACGCACATACTTACGAAAATAAGATCTTCTGAATACATTTTAAATTACTTTCATGAGTCGTTTTGGAAAAAAGGGGCTTTTATTATAGTATTGATATCACGTAAAAACATCTTTCAATTGCTTTCGATAGCAGTCAAAATGGATATTTTAGTTGAAATATAGTACCCCGAATTTTTCGTGATTACAATACTTCCGTTACTTCGTACAAGGATGTAAAATGCCCCTTTGGGCGTAATATAATATCGGCAGATTTTTAATTAATTTTATTTTTCCAGTTTTGCACAAATTGGTAATACAGCGTCTTGAACTCGGTCCTTTCACTAGCTGGACACTGGGCTGCATCTTAGCGCTGTTTCTTGGAATAGGTTACGCTTTTTCTACTCAGGTGAGATGCATGTGCTTTTTGGCTATTCCAAGTTTCTTCGGGAAAACAGGTCGTGCATACGTCAGCACATATGTCATCACTTTTGTTATCACTGGTAGGTGTTCCCTTCACAAGTTTTAGTCATAAGATTGATTTTTTTTATTACGTTCGGAAATTTCCGAATTATGATTAAATATTTTTACCGAAACGCATAAATATATTTTCGTGAACATAAAATAAAATTTTATGTAAAACGACTGTATTTTAACTTTAAGAAATTCCTAAATTCTTATTAATTTACCCGCGTTTTGGTATTATGAATTTCATTTTGATAAAAAAAAAAACTATTCAGTGTCTTCCTCTCTTAAAAGCAGGACAAAGCGCACCGACATATTTATTTAGTTTTAAAAGCTCTTGCAAAAAAATAGCAAATTAATAATAAAACTAGCGACCCGCTCCGGCTTCGCACGGGTATAAAATATGTAGCCTATGTCACTCACTGAAAAAATGATTCAAATCGATCCAGTAGTTTTGATGTATTCCTTACTACCCGTGGCCCGCACGCGTTAAATTTGGAGTAAAACAATTCCCCTTTCCCTATACCATGAAGATTTCCTGCTATCTTTGGAATATCTAAATTCATACACTACATTTTTACCTATTTATTTTATTTTTACAACAATTCATATATTACAGAATGTCTTTATATACAACGTTCACAGCTTTCTTGTCATTAGACAATACAAACATGTTTTCTGTAGAGGTTACTCTTGAAAGAGCGACATACAGTTGGCCATGTGAAAAACAGTCAACGCTCAAATCTAAGCCTGCAACCTTTCGCGCTGAAAAGCACGTTTTTATTAAGTATTGTTATTTTCCTCGCTAGAGAGCTTCGATAATAAACGCGTCCGATCGCTGCTAAATTCGAAGTGCTATAGGGAGAACCGCGGCCTCCGACGCGCTATTTATAGGCACGCTCTAGCCGCCCCGGCCGGCCGGTACCGCCGCAAACACTACGTCCCGCAATTTTTAAATCTGTAATATCTTCGAAAATATTCATTTAAATCCTATGCTGTAAAGGGCCATATAGATCTATATTAAATCAACAATGTATTTAAGGTATTTAATTGGATTAGGATTAATGCTGCATTGATTAAAATCGCTTCGAAAATTAACCATTATTTGTCGTAAGAAGTAAATGACAAAAAAATGTTATTGTGGGATATCCATAAGAGATAGACATATACCATCGCGGAGTTTTCTGTAGACCTTTTCAATGTGTACAATACTTAGTACATTTGTAAGGTTTTAGTTAAACTAACCAAGTTTTATTTTAATTTAAATCTTTCTATCTCTTCTCTGTTTCAACTACAGATGTCTGATTTTTTGCGCCTACATGGGGTTGGCCCATATCGCAGCGGCATATGAGACCATTTTTTCAGTCACACTCGTGTAGAGAAGCTTTTGAATATGAGGGTTGAGACCCCATTTGTATGCTTGTAAATGTTTCATTTGTTTGGCAATAACGGCCATAGTGCTTACTACGTGATTGCATATTGAAATAAATTAGAGTGCGCTAGTATTAGTATTTCTTGCTACGCACCAGTTAGTTAGAGGCCAAACTCCGCGAATTGCTCTGTGAGCAAAGTTTAATTTAATTTCTATTTTAGTTTTAGTATTAAATTTATTTGATTGTTAAGTTAGGCCCAAGTGTGGTCTTTCACTTTCTGTATCCCTCCCGAGTTGGGAAGTGTGTAAATAATAGTGATTTAATAAAAGAGGATTTCAAATCCCTTTCAAGTGCAGTTATTCTCCAGCACAGTATCTACATCAGAACAAGGACTGTAGTTTAGAAGGAGTTACTTCAAAATGTTTGCAAAGAACATGCACAGAACACTCAGTCCTGACACATTATTTTGATAAATCTCGTAGGGTTCAGCCTGCGTTTGCAATGTAAGCGGAAAAAATGTAATTATTTACGACATTACATTAGAAACCTCAAAAATAACAGTATTTCTCCACTATTTAATGGATGTTATTATATATATAAACCTTACTCTTCAATCACTCTATCTATTAAAAAAAACCGCATCAAAATCCGTTGCGTACTTTTAAAGATTTAAGCATACATAGGGATATAGGGACAGAGAAAGCGACTTTGTTTTATACTATGTAGTGATGATATATGTAATAAAAGGAAATTTCAGAGAAGTATTGACGTAGGAACACTGAGGCGTAGAAACGTAGCAATGCTGTTTGGCGTAATCCATACTGAAGAATAAACTTGGTAGCTGAGTAATATTTTCATTTCCAATTGATATCTGTGGCCATAATTCACTTGGCACTTTAATCGTGCTTATTTCCAGAACATTTACATTTTATATACTTTTGCGATAGGAAGGGAGGCCAGCGGAATTACGAAAAAGCAACGCAGAGACAGAAGCTAAAGTGCGAAGTCATCCAATAGGGAAGCACACTATGAAGGAAAGTTTCCGTTTGAGTTAGAAAAGTTTCTGTTCCCAATTACTACGTCATCAGCGTTATTCAAGTTTCGTTGCATAGATTAATCTTGAAATGACGCAGTTTAGAAACGTTACTATTATTTTTAGAATGAAGACGGCAGTTATAGAGATATTATTAATTTATTACTTTAAAGACAGATATTTTATACTTTACATATCCCCTCCCTCTCTTCAAGAAGGAAATGGCTTGGAGATAAAAAAACCTTTTTACAGAGAAAGCGCTAAAGCACTAAACCGTTATGTTCAAGGTGAAATCTTAATTCAGACTGACTGAGTTTTGGTTCTCAATGCATTTTGATTGCATAATTCCTGTAGTGCTGTAAAATTACTGCTGGCGGTTTGAGTTTTAGTTCCATTTACATCATCAGAATTTTGCAAGAGTCATATGACATGGATTAATCTCGAAATGACGTAGTGCAGAGAGATTACTATTTTAGAATAGAGAAGGAAAATTAATTTACTCTACAAATTTAATTTTTTACGTATTCTTTATTTTTCTTATATATTTAACCTCAAGAATTATCATTATGTGAACTCTCAAACAAGAGAACTTTTGGGCACGGACACCGCAACAGTGGACTTGTGCCATGTTTTCCGACGAGTCCAGGTTTAGCTTGCAGTCTGATTCTCGCCGGAATTTCAGATGGAGAGCTCCAGGTACCCGTTACCACCAAGAAAACATCATTGAACGACACCGTTACGGAGGTGCAGGGGTGCTCGTTTGGGGTGGAATTATTCTGGGTTCCAGAACTGACCTGCATGTTCAAATTGGAACCACGGCAAGCCAAATCTCTCGGGATGTCATTCTGGAACAACAAGTACGTTTGTTTCGGGGCGCCATGGGCGCACAATTTGCGTTCATGGATGACAACGCCCGTCCTCACCGTGCAAACATCGTAAGCGAATGCCTTCAATCGGAGGATATCACCCGTATGGACTGGCCAGCATTCTCACCGGACTCGAATCCAGTAGAGCACGTGTGGGACATGCTTGGCCGACGAGTCGCAGCCCGTCAACCTCCTCCTTCATGCCTACCGAAACTTCGGAAAGCATTGCTTTTTGAATGGTGTAATATCCCCCAAGATCAGATCGATCATTTGATACTCGGCATGCCTAGGCGTTGTACGGACTGTATTGCACCGTTTGGGAGACATATAATGTATTAACAATCATACCAACCATGTATTATTGGTTTTTTGAAATAGGTTTTATTTGTAATTTGCTCCAGGGAGAAAAAATCGCTAATTTTTTTAATAATATCAAACACATAGCCTCTTTTTTTGCTCTTCACATTTTCTTTAATAAATAAGCTTTACAAATAAGTCAAATTTGTTTTACTTCTAACTCTTCCTTTGCCTGATTTTGCCTTATCCTTAATTTATGGACATGAGTGCAATTTAACTACTAAGAAGAGGGCATTCTCTACTTGTCATCATCGATTTCGCTCAAGTTTATAGGGCATGCAGAGCTTGGCTAGAAAGGGAAGTACCCGAAGTTGGAACTCCAGATGGCCAAGCGTTTAGAAAATAAAAATTTTGACGGTGAGGAAAGGTAAAAATTTCGGACTTTTCAACAAGGCACTGTAATTAAGGAGCATACGAAAAGACTTCGTGCATGGAAATTCAAAACTTTATTTGTCGATATTCGATGATGACATGTGTCGTGATGATATTTATCGTAGAAACAGGGAAAACAATAATTTTTTCTGCATCTAGCTCACGTTATAAAGCCGCATTTTTACAATAACGTCGTTGTTTCAACGTCTCCATAGAAAAACATACTTTATTGACATTCATAAAACCGAATATTGGGACGGATCACGGATGATGAACAATCGAATGTATTATGCCGTCTTCTCGGGAAGTTATTTCTTTTTCTTGCTCGATGAGAAAAGAACAATTTTCTATTTTTTTAACAAAGTTTTTCACCTGACGATAAAAATATACATCGCAGGGTTGCACCAATGGGGTACATTGAGAGGGCATTACTTTGATGCTACATGTTGGCAATCCTCCTTCATCTTGGACGATTTCGTCGTATAATTGCGGATTTATTTGTCCTCCCCACGAGTCAACCAAAAAGAAGAAATTTGTTCTCTTGTACGTACGTTAGGAGACTTAACTTGTAGAGACATTACCTTATTACGAAGCAGGAGAGGTGAAAAATAAGCAACGCCTTCGCCGGGAATCGAACCACGGACCTCTCGGTTACGCGTCGAGCATGCAGAACTTTACACCACGAAGGCATGCGAAGAAGGCGAGAGAAATACCTTATATACTCCCCCTTTTAAAGGGCGACTGGGGTTTGGGGGACCCAATCGCCATCCCGGTGGTGGAGAATCATCATCCACCACCTTTTTAGTTCGGGCGCCAGTTGTAGAGACATTAGGTTATTACGAAGCAGGAGAGGTGAAAAATAAGCAACGCCTTGGCTGGAAATCGAACCACGAACCTCTCGGTTACGCGTCGAGCATGCAGACCACTACATGAAGAAGGCATGCGAAGAAGGCGGGAGAAATACCTTATAAACTTGTCTTACCTCGTGCGGTGCAGATGCAGAAATAATTATTGTTTCCCCTGTTACTTCGATAAATATCATCGTGACACATGTAATCATCGAATGTCGACAGATAAAGCTTTGAATTTTTATGTACAAATTCTTTTCGTCTGCTCTTTAATTACAATCCATTGCTGAAAAGTCCGAAATTTTTACCTTTTCTATGCCTCTTTGAGTATAAATAAATAAATAAAATAAAATATTCACCTCTTTGCTTAGTTGGGAAAAGAATAATATAAAAATCTAGAAAATGAAAAAAAAAGTCTCCGCACGGAGAGTCGAACCCACGATCATCTCATGACTACTCCGAGCTCTTACCACCGGGCCAACCGCTGCTTGGCAAACGCCCTAACGTAAATGGCTTAAAGGTGCGAGAGCGGCGTCAAAAGTTTTGTTTTCTAAACGCTTCGTCATCTGGAGGCATAATGGCAAACCGCACATTGAGTTGATCAATGTTAACGAATTTCGCTTACTGCGCTTGCTCAATAGTGTACAATTGGTGTGGGAGAAAATACTGGCGAATAAAAATAAACAACCCTACACAAGCCTGTTCGTCCTGTAGGCCTTAGCGACTGTTTACGATTGCAATACTATAAGCATTTTTTTTGTGCTTATTGCACTTGCTTCTGCTTCATTTCATTTTGTTCATAAACATTACATTTAATATCTGTTATTTGTAATAGTTTCTTTGGCTTTAATTCAGTCATTTAAACTAGATATATTCTTTAAGTTGTTAAAGTTGTAGAGACATTAGGTTATTACGAAGCAGGAGAGGTGAAAAATAAGCAACGCCTTCGCCGGGAATCGAACCACGGACCTCTCGGTTACCGGCTCAGTGTGCTGACCATTACACCACGAAGGCACGCTAAGAATGTGGGAGATATACCTTATAAAGTATTTATGAATGGAACGCATGGTAAATAATAGATTGCTTTTTTTTTCTCAGAAGTACAATCAACAAACAACATCATGCAATGTTTCCTGTTTTGCAATCCTTCTTAAACGAAAATTTGGGGAGTTTACAATCGATATTTACGCCTAAGTCATGAAGCAACGTACAACCTAACAAGTTTTAAAACCCCGAACTGTGTACGTCCAGGTAACAGAACATCAACCATATACCATATTTATCTTCTTTTAAAATGACGCCAAAGTCGTAATTGCGCCAGATTCTCTTCTGGGCATGCTCATGTGCGTAATTTGTTTAACATTGCTCAACTGAATGTGCGGTCTGCCATTACGCCATCTGGAGTTCCCACTTCGTTTTCTAGCCAAGGCCTGCATGCCCTATAAATGGGAGCGAAATCGGTGATGAGAAGTACGGAATGCCAATTTTAATTACATAATTGAAACTCCCTATTTTAATTGACATATGAAGCTCTGTTGTGAGAACCGTCTGTGTGCTCTCTTCCAGAAATATCAATAGCCATATTTTCGAAACGAAAAGCTTACGGAGGAATAAATATTTTCACAATTTCGTTTTATATTTTTATAATCAAACTATTTTCATTTCAAATATATTTACGACAGGTCCTGTTAGCAATCTGCTCTACAACGCTGGGGAGTCGATGCGTGTTTTGAGTTGCATTGCTTCCTTGAACCTCAACCATACCATGGAAAGGTTCAAGCTCATGTTTGTGCCCGTCAAAGAAATTGTCTGGGACTTTGTTGTGAGTTATTCATGTTTATATTATACTTTCGTGCAAAGTGCTATTATCTAAATGAAAAATATCTTACAGGATTAAAATTATCATCTCTAAGAGCAAATTTCTTTTGTTGAGCTATATGTTTGAAAGTGAAGGTGAAAACTATAGAAAGCGAAGTGGAAAACTATAGTTGTAAACTTCATTAAACGTAGCAAATTTAGCAAATATACGTAGATAAAAGCACAATATATTTCCCTTTTTTTTATATTTCTTGCAATAAAACAATAAAAACTTTAGAAGAAATAATTAATAAATTTTGATGGTTTATATTACAAATTCCTACAAGGAATATATAAAATTTTGCACGTCAACTATCAGATTAATATGAATCCTGAATCTGAATTATCAGATTAAACCTCAACTATTAGAATCCTGAATCTGAATTATCAGATTAATCTGAAACCTGAGAAATTTACGATTGCCAGTTTTTAGTCCAAAGGGATTTAGTCCCGAAGGACTATTACTTTCGTTTTGCGATTTTGCGTCGATTCACTCTGAATGCCCGTTTCACTTTTCAAATTGTTGCCACTAAATGTTATCGCTCTGCATTAAATTTTAAAAAATGAAAAATCTGCATAAATGTATGCATGTTTCTCGCATTGTGATAAAACCTAGAGCCATCGAATTTTGAATGACGTCATCCTACTGCGAATATGGGCATCTGGAAGCCCTAATTTTGAATTTGAAATTTGCTTTATTATCGATTTTATGTTTTGTAACATTTCAACGAATTTCTGATTAACAAACTAAATGATTTCAAAGCGAGCAATGGCAACACTGTACGGGAAAGAAAAAAAAAATTATCTCCAGCGCACGAGACTTACGGAAATTTTAAAGATATGTTCATTTTAAAATGATTTTGCGATATTGATTTTGAACTGAATTTTATGGTTTGAGTACGTAGTACATGATATTTAATAAAAAAAAGGTAGCACACGAAACGTTAAAAAAACGCGCCTTTGGACGTAATTTAAAATCTGAAATCTTTCAGATTTTTTTTTTCAGAAAATCTTGGAGGACTTTAAACAAATATAGCAGAGGCGAAACGAAGACTATCATATTCGATCTGTTATTGTTTTGCATTTGTTTTTATGGTCCCATCATGACAAGCGCGACTGTCATTGGCATTTTACCAAAACATAGAGAGTGCCTCATAAAAACGATCGGACACTTGTAATCGGAATTTTTTGTATACTTTAATCAACATAAAAACTAAAATAAATTAAAACAGGAAGAAAGGCTTTTATTTTGCTTATATGTAAATTCAATATTCTTTTTATAATAAATACGTGTTCGAAACGATGAAAATTAAATTTCTAAAATCGATGTAGTTCGTTAAATGAGGAGAAATATTCTCACAAAAATAATCAGATACTTTTAGTAACAGTCGAAAATGATAAAAACGTGCATTGATTTTGCTCCTTAATATTTTATGGGATCGCTTGATCTTTTCATTTAGTCTTTTGGGAGTTGACGCTACAATTCTTTTTGTTATTTAAGGCAATTTCAATTGAATCATTTCTTTCAGCTGTTTCTGCGAATGTTCTGTTTTCGAATATGATTACAATTTCAGAACAATTGAATTATTTATTTCACAGTTACAAAGTAACAAGCTCAATAACGTTGTAGGGTTCAACTCTTTAAATCTTAAATTCTTACTCAGAACCCCACGAACACGTAACAAGCGAATAATCGCTTAAGTGCGTGAACAGAATACTAAACACTTGAGAATGGTTTAAAACCCTTTATTATTCAATATATTTACAATCAGTTCCGTCTTGGAACTTTACAATAAAGCCACAACTCGGGCTTGAACTTAAATACTAATGATTTGAACTAAAATTAACTTAACTAAAGTTCGTAAATAAATATAGCCGAAGCTATCAGAATCTAACTAGTTGGCCCCTAAGTATTCACTGAATCGGCGAAGCCTAGCAAGGGCCTAGATATGGCCGAGCATAGTAACAGCTAAGAGAGATGTGGCCAGAAGGCAAACGCGCGCTAGTCAGGAAATCAGACTCTCTCTCTCTTGAAGTCGGTTAATTCACGACTTAAATAGTACTCATTCTCATTTACATTCTCTGCGTTTCTGAATTCACATTCTGGCAGGAAATTGTAAGCTGAAATTAGAGTAAGATAGGAAAGATACAAAACTTAAAATAACTGTTAGAAAACGCATAATAAACCTTACAAGTTGTTAACCCACCTCTAGCCTGGATGCAAGCTGCCGCACGGCGTGGCATACACAGATAAAACTCCCGGATGGTTTCCTGCGGTAATTCTTTCCAAATTTGCTCCTGTTATCGGGCTAGGTCATCATCATTCCCTGGTAGATGCAGTCGCCTTCCCAGTCGTGCTGAATGGGAGAGAGGTCTGGCGATCTGGCTGCCCAAGGAAGTGTTTGGCAAGCTGTAAGACAGTTCATAGCAACACGTGCCGTATATGGTCTGGTATTATCTTGCTGAAACATAAGGCCAGGGTACTGAAAAAGGAACGGTAGCAAAACAAGTCTCAGAATGTCATCGACGTACCGCTGCCTCTAATGACGACCAGAGGGGTCCGTCTATCCAGGGAAATAGCACCGCAGACCATAACTCCTGGTTGAGGGCCTGTGTGGCGTGCAATAGTGAAAGCAGGGTCGGCACGCTGCCCTAGGCGTTTCCAGACATGTCTTCGATGATCGGCGCGACACAGTTGAAAGCGAGATACGTCGCTTTCAACTGTGTCGCGCCGATCATTCCAACGAGATCATCCGAGATACGTCGCGCCGATCATTCTGCCAGATCGCTAGCATCATTCCAACCTGATCGAGCCAAGCACCACTGTAATCTGGGTCGACAGTGTGCAGGCAGGAGTGGCAGGTGGCGTACCGACCGTTCAGCCGTCTGTGAATGGTCATGGCGAATACTTGTGTCCGGGTCCCACGTCTGATGGTTGATAGCGATGAATCAGGCGCTGTGACAGCTGATCTAACAATCACTCCGTTCTCCCGATCTGTTGTGGCCCTACCATCATGACGCTGAAATCTGCTACAGTCCACTCATTTTTGCCAGCATCTCTTCGACTCATATGACTAGCGATTCTGCGATTTTCCCAACCTGCCACTTTCAAGTCAGTCCAATGATACGACCTCTTTCAAACTCTGACAGTTGCTCTTAATGAGCTCGAATCCTCTGGCGAGGCATTTTTTTCAGTCGTTGAAAGGTATCGTAAATCGCAATGCAACAGAAATTTTTAACAACACTTCAAAAGCAGCTCCTGATATACATCTGCTGGATGCGCAGTTCCGATGCGCTGGAGATCGCACTATTCGTTCATTAGACACCAAATTTTAGCCATTTGCATAATTGGTATAAACATTTATGCATACAAAATTTCAAAACTATCGGAGGATTCCTTCTTGGTGCGTCGAGTTTTTTGTTATAGAGTGTATGTTCAACAGGATTAAGATTTGGCAACCGGTGTGGTGCCTAAATTACTTTTAGACACTTATAAAACAGCTAGAGTCTAATATTATAAGCAGTATGACTTAGACCATTGTCCTGGTAGAATTTAAATCTATTTTGTACATTTAAGTTTTTGTGTCGACGATGCCAAATTTCGCTTCAAGATGTCAAGGTATTTATACTAATCCATGATACCGTGTACAAACTCTTTATTACCAACTCATCTTTTTTTTTTTTCATTTCAGCTTTAAACGTTATTTTTTAAAATTACAATTTATTTTTTTCAAATTTATTTAGCACAAAAAGGAAGTTTAGGAAATGTGTATTCGAAGGAAAAATATTCTTTATTATTTTACTTCAAAGGCTATTAATATATATATATATATATATGTAAATAGTCTCCGATCATTTTTGTGAGACACTGTATATCCGTCCAGACGGGTTGTCGGAATGTAAAACCATTTTTATTGGAATATAAGAAAGCATATCTACTAATTGATTTAGTCAGGTTATTTTTCTTAGTAATATACGTAATATTTCTTAGTAATATATTTTCTTAGTAATTAGGACGCTACCGTACCACAGATGCACGATATCCGTCCACCCTAATTGATAAATACATTTGTTCTAACTGTGCACGTGTATTTGTGCCTGAAGTCGTAATTACCGTGGGAAAACAGTAAATATCTCACAATTTAAAACCTCGACAGTCTCGCGCACCATAGAAGACTGTACTCAGCTATTTTATTGCTTTTACACCAACAGTTTTATTTTGTTTTTACAGTTATCCTCTTACTGAAAACAGCTGGAGTGGAGATCGAAAAGGATTTTTTTTCATTTATGATTTTATTTATTAATAAATTGTAGAGTATATTTTAACTTTATAACATTTTATTTTAAGTTTACAGCACTTTCCTATTTCTACTAGCTTCAGCTTACAATTTCTTCCCAGAATGAAGTTTTAGCATCGTGTTAAATGCAAATGAATACTAGAAAGTATTTAAGTTCCACTGACTTCAAGAGAGAGAGAGTTAGAATTCTTGAACAGCGCGTCTTTGCCTTTGGGCTACGTCTTTCTAAGCTGTTACTACGTTCGGCCATATTATGTGCTCTTGATAGCTTCGCTAGCTAATTTAATATTACAGGCCAACTAGTTTGGAATTTGTGTTAGCTTCGGCTAACTGTCTTTAGTTAGTCATTAGTTATTTCTTGCATTTTTGAGCTTAAGCCCAAGTGGAGGCTTTTGTTGTACGCTTTGAGAAAGGGGCCATTTGTGAATCTTTATTTTGAGAAATAAAGGGTGATTAACCCTTCGTGAGTTTACGTTTCTATTTTTGGACTTAAGCGATCTATTACAAAATATTTAGTTTGAATCTATTACAAAATAATAGATTCAAACTGATTATTTTTTAAATTAGTTTAGCATAACAAATAAGATATCTAACTGAGATGAGACAAACAGTAATTAGTTGTTTATTGGCTATCACTGTGTAGAGACATTAGGATATTTCGAAGCAGGAGAGATGAAAAATGAGCAACGCCTTCGCCGGGACTCGAACCACGGACATCTGAAATACGCTTCGAACATGCTGACCACTACACCACGAAGGCATGCGAAGAAGGCGGGAGAAATACCTTATATACTCCCTCTTTTAAAGGGCGACTGGGGTTTTGGGAACCCAATCGCTAAATCCCGGTGGTGGAGAATCATCATCCACTACCTTTTTAATACGGGCACCAACCAATGTAGAGACATTAGGTTATTTCGAAGCAGGAAACATGAAAAATGAACAACGCCTTCGCCGGGACTCGAACCACGGACCTTTGGAATACGCGTCGATCGTGCTGACCACTACACCACGAAGGCATGCGAAGAAGGCGAGAGAAATACATTATAACTGCATAGAAATATAAACTATTGAAAAATTTTATTTCATTGGGCATTTGAAAATTTTTTCCTTTACAAACGAAACCTCCATGCCAAATTACCTCCATGCTTTTTTTCAATGTACAAATCCACAAGACAATGCTTTTCAAAGCACTGAGAGTGATACGTACTCCTGCCAAATTCCTTAGGTATCGCCACGAATTGTTTGTTTATGCCCACCTGTACTTTAGACGTAATCAGTTTAATCAAAAATATCCGGTTCAAAAATTCACATCCTAGATGTTACTCACCATCGCTTCTACTTTTACTTTTGGAGATTAAGTGTAAGCTTATATGATGTGGGCAGATTTTTAACTCATTTTTATTTTTAACTCTTCACATCTCCATTAAATAAAACCAAGCTTTGCTTTCTAAGAAATTTGTTCTTAAGCTGGTTTACGTGTCAATGTCCTTCACAAATCCAAAGGCTCGGATCTTGTATGTTTGCAAAGTCAGGACTTTAGATGAATGAGTATTTGGTTTGGTTTATTTGATTATGGCAAAGAACTCGAGAGTTATCTGCCTATTTGCTCTATTGAGATTACGGCAAATCATACTAGAGCTATTTACCTGAAGAGAGGGATACCTTCGTGGAGGACTCTCTAAAGGAAACTGGCCCGTATACATACACTCACGTTTGTGAAAATTGCAACACCATGAAGGACTTACGCGAGTGAGCTGAAATTTTCAGGAAATGCAAAGTAGCGCATGATATGCAAATGATTAGAATTGCAAATCCGTAGCGCATGCGTATGCTGAGCAGCGCCCTCTGAACGGCTGATGGATCCGAATAAATAGACGGCTGTAGCGAGGCGTGTATGGTTATCGGTGGTTATCTGCTAGTGGTAAACGTTAACTCAATCTGCACTTATGCCTCGTCGACGAAAGAGAGCGAGATTTGAACAACTTACAGAGTTTGAACGAGGGAGAATCATCGGCCTTCGTGAAGCTGGATTGTCGTATCGTGCAGTAGCCTCTCGTGTGCAGCGTAACAGCAGCACAGTGATGCGCGTTTGGAAGCAGTGGACGGACGAGTGTCGGACAACTCGGAAATCCGGGAGTGGACCCCGAAATGTGACGTCAGCTCGCGATGATAGACACCTGGTCCGCATGGCGCGGACGGACCGTACAGCTTCCTCTAGACAATTGGCAGCACTGTGGTCAATAGCTACAGGTGTTTCATTGTGTGCTTCATCAATTCGTAGACGTCTGCTGCAGTGTGGACTGCGCGCACGGACTCCTTTATACAGGATCCCCCTAACGCACGACCATCGCCGCCTGCGGCTACAATGGGCCAATCAGCATAGAGACTGGCGTGCTGATTGGCAGCATGTCGTGTTTTCTGACGAATCCCGCTTTAATTTGTGGTACCATGATGGCCGCATTCGTGTCAGACGCTATGCCGGTGAACGCCACCTTCCGGAGTGCATTATCGAACGCCACAGTGGACGAACACCCGGAGTTATGGTCTGGGGCGCCATAGCATATCATAGACGATCTCAATTGCTACGAATTGTGGGCAATCTGAACAGCAACCGGTATATCCGTGAAGTTCTACAGCCCGAAGCTGTTCCCTTCCTTCAAAGCTTGCCAGGCGCTGTATTTCAACAGGACAATGCCCGCCCTCATACTGCTCGGATTGTTAAATCCTTCTTTGCAGCGCAGCAGGTACAGCTTCTTCCTTGGCCTGCGTGTTCCCCGGATATGTCGCCAATTGAACATGTGTGGGATGTCATTGGTCGGCGTCTTGCTCGTGATCCTCGTCCTGTTGCGTCTGCAGACGAACTTTGGGTACGCGTACAAACGATATGGAATGCTCTTCCTCAGTCAGACATTCAAACTTTGTTTGACTCCATGCCACGTCGTGTAGCAGCACTTATTGCGGCGCGTGGTGGCCACACAAAATACTGATTCTGATCTCTTGTTCTTGTTTGTTTGCTTTGAACATTTAATCATTTATTTGTACCACTACCACTCAACTGTGTATTAAATTGCATTCAATTATGACGATTCCTTCTTGGTGTTGCAATTTTCACAAACGTGAGTGTATTACACATGGGGAAATAAGTAAGTAAGTATCATTTTGTTACCACGCTGATAAAATTGTGTGTTTTCTTGAAACTTAGGCACACTGACTATCATTCTTCCTACCAAGACTATAAAGTTTGCTTTTCTATGACGTCACTGACTCTTAATCTGCTTCTTCTGTACTCCCTTTGTGTGTTCCACTACCTTCCATTTGTATTCGACGTTGTAATGGTTTTCCGAAGGTCAAACCTACTTACCCAAAGCAAGAATACATGCAAAATGTTTTTCCACGCATTCCTTTTCTTATGATAGTGTTGTTGATGTAGCTTTATCACTTTTTCATCTAACAAGGGGGCATTCCCTACATGTCATCACCGATTTCGCTCAAATTTATAGGGCATGCAGAGCTTGGCTAGAAAGGGAAGTACCCGAAGTTGGAACTCCAGATGGCCAAGCGTTTAGAAAATAAAAGTTCTGACGCTGCTCTCGCACCGTATAAGCCAATTTACGTTACGACGTTTGCCAAGCAGCGGTTGGCGCGGCGGTAAGAGCTCGGAGGAGTAATGCGGTGGTCGTGGGTTCGACTCTCCGTGCGGAGACTTTTTTTTTTTCTTTTTCTCGATTTTTATGTTACTTTTTTTCCAATTAAGCAAAGAGATGAATATTTTATTAGTTCAAAGGGATTTAGTCCCGAAGGACTATTACTTTCGTTTTGCGATTTTGCGTCGATTCACTCTGAATGCCCGTTTCACTTTTCAAATTGTTGCCACTAAATGTTATCGCTCTGCATTAAATTTTAAAAAATGAAAAATCTGCATAAATGTATGCATGTTTCTCGCATTGTGATAAAACCTACAGCCATCGAATTTTGAATGACGTAATCCTACTGCGAATATGGGCATCTGGAAGCCCTAATTTTGAATTTGAAATTTGCTTTATTATCGATTTTATGTTTTGTAACATTTCAACGAATTTCTGATTAACAAACTAAATGATTTCAAAGCGAGCAATGGCAACACTGTACGGAAAAAAAAACATTTTTTTCTCCAGCGCACGAGACTTACGGAAATTCTAAAGATATGTTCATTTTAAAATGATTTTGCGATATTGATTTTGAACTGAATTTTATGGTTTGAGTACGTAGTACATGATATTTAATAAAAAAAGGTAGCACACGAAACGTTAAAAAAACGCGCCTTTGGACCTAATTTAAAATCTGAAATCTTTCAGATTTTTTATTTTTTTTTTCTTCTTTTTTTTCTTTTTCTCGATTTTTATATTACTCTTTTTCCAATTAAGCAAAGAGATGAATATTTATTTTTATTTATTTATTTATACTCAAAAGGCATAGAAAAGGTAAAAATTTCGGACTTTTCAACAAGGGATTGTAATTAAAGGGCATACCAAAGGATTTTGTACATGAAAACTCAAAACGTTTTTTGTCGATATTCACTGATTAGATGTGTCGGGATGATATTTGTTCTCTTGTAAGTACGTTAAGCGACGAACTTCTTTTAACTTATAACAAATTTCTTCTCCTGGTTGACTCGTGGGAGGACAAATAAATCCGCAATTATACGACGAACTCGTCCAAGATGAAGAAGGGTTGCCAACATGTAGCATCAAAGTAATTCCCCCTAAATGTACCCCATTGGTGCAACCCTGCGATGTATATTTTTATCGTCTGGTGTAGAACTTTATTAAAAAAATAGAAAATTGTTCTTTTCTCATCGAGCAAGAAAAAGAAATAACTTCCCGAGAAGACTGCATAAAAATACATTTCGATTGTTCATCATCCGTGATCCGTCCCAATATTCGGTTTTATGAATGTCAATAAAGTATGTTTTCCTATGGAGACGTTGAAACAACGACGTTATTGTAAAAATGCGGCTTTATAACGTGCGCTAGATGCAGAAATAATTATTGTTTTTCCTGTTTCTACGATAAATATCATCACGACACATGTCATCATCGAATATCGACAAATAAAGTTTTGAATTTCCATGCACGAAGTCTTTTCGTATGCTCCTTAATTACAGTCTCTTGTTGAAAAGATCGAAATTTTAACGTTTCTATGCCTTTTGATTATAAATAAATAAAGAAAATAAAATATTCATCTCTTTGCTTAGTTGGAAAAAGAATAATATTAAAATCGAGAAAAAAAAAAAAAAAAAGTCTCCACACGAAGAGTCGAACCCACGACCATCTCATTACTACTGCGAGCTCTTACCGCCGGGCCAACCGCTGCTTGGCAAAGGTCGTAACGTAAATTGGCTTATACTGTGCGACAGCAGCGTCAGAACTTTTATTTTCTAAACGCTTGGCCATCTGGAGTTCCCACTTTGGGTACTTTCATTTCTAGCCAAGGCCAGCATGCCCTATAAATTTGAGCGAAATCGGTGATGCAAGTAGGGAATGTCCCCATGTAAGTTTCATACGAATGCTTTAATAACGGTTATTGATGCTTACTTACAGGGAGCAGGAAAGAAAATTCAAGACGATACTAAAGAAATTAACAGTGCATACAAAACCATAGAAAAAGAGGTACACGTTTGTGAATAAGTCAATATTCTATAATATGTTCATCTAAAACGCAAATTTTTGCCGTGATAGAATGTGTCTTCAGCGTTTTACCATGAATTTTAATATTTTTCTGTTTGAAATACCATAGCAGTATTTCTGTTACATCCTCATATTTTCTAGGCAGTTATTTTTAAAATGTTTGTAAACAAATTGTTCTACCTTTTTTACATACACTGGTGTGCAAAAATTAAGGACGAGACGGTTTTTTCAATATAACTTTGTACAAAAAAATGAAAACATGATTGAGATCATCTTTTTTTTAACCTTTTTACATAAAAATGTGCTTTTTATTTTTTTTTCTTGGAAACTAATTCATTAATCGCAAAATCGATCCTTAAAGTTATTAAGAACACTCTAACGTATCCAATAAAAACATTTGGGGCAAAAACATTCAAAATTGTGGGAGAAGAAGGAATTTTTAATCCCCTTAATTAGTGTCCTCGTATAAAAAGATATCTTCTCTTATCGGTGTATAACTTTTTAAATTATCATTAAGATTTCCATTACAGAAAATGATAACAGACTAAAGTTCTCAATTACTAACAGCAAAATATATTGTTGCGTACAGGGCCGGGACGAGGGTGAGGCAGGTGAGGCATTTTCCTCAGATGAACAAAAAGAAGGGCTCCAAATTAGCTATTCGATCAAAAATTCAAAAATTTATTATTCAAACTTATGATTTTTAACTTTTATACATTAGTCAATATTAAAAGAATTTGTGTTATAAGCAATCCAGCTAAAAAAAGAAAAAGAAAAATCAAGAGCATTAATTTATTTTTAAAAGACATGATCTTCTACATATATATATAATATTTTCTAACATTCAAATTTGTTATTGAAAGTAGCTTTAAGGAACTAATTACACTTTGTGTAACGAATTGTATAAACTAACCGTTCATAGAAAATATTATACTGCGACATTAGTTGTTCTTTGCTGTTTCTCATTAGTTTGATTTAAGCTCTTCACTTAGTCATAACAAACTTGTCAGAGTCCACTAACTGAACATAGACGGCGACATAACTGCTGAGTTTTGCAAACACCTTCTGGCACAGCATCCGAAGAATAAACAAGGCTGACTGAAAGTGAAATGTATCACATTATTAGTTTTTCCACTTTTTATTAGTTAGTTATTGTTATTAGTTATTAGTTATTTATTTATTAGTTATTGTACTAATGAACTGCATAAGATCTTCACTAAGCCAAGAAAAACTTTCAATATGGCCATTTCTCTCTATAGAACATGAGTTAAGTAATCAAATAGATTTTGAAAAAATTATTGATGGTTTTGCTCCTTTAAAAGCAAGGAAAATTAACTTGTAAATATGCTTGAAAAGTTTATGCCATAACGTTTTGAGCAGATGTTTTATTTATACTATTTAATATTATTTGCCATTTTTCAAAAAGCATATTTTTAATGCTTTCCATTTCAAAATTGTTAATTATTATGTATGCTTCACTTTCTGGAATACACAAAGTTATAATTAAATATTAGTGTACAAGTATTGTGTTTTTACTTGAAAGAGTTAATTTTAATGAGCATAAAATATATGTAAATATAGTTAATTTGTTCTATATATATGTTTATATGTATATATATATATTGAGCGTCTTTGTATAATATTATGTTTTCAAACATCGTTTAGTATTATTTATTTATGCTTGCCCCATATATATATTGCTCCTGCTTGTATACATACATATATACATGTTGCGCCTGTTTGTATAATGCTATGTTTTCAAACATCATTTAGCATTACTTACTTATTCTTCCCCCACTCACACATACACAAACAAATAGGCAAATATATAATCTTGCATTGTATACAGAGGCGCACATTTACCGCTTTGCCTCAGGCGAAAAAATATATAGGCACGGCTCTGTTTGCGTGCGTACGGGTTCGTAATGGATTAACTGCACAAGTCGATAAAAAGTTAATAAATAAAATTTGTCCTTTTCGCAAGAAATAAAACAAAATGCCGAAATATTTCCTCGAAGCTATTCGTAAAATATCACAATATCTCAAACGTTAAACAGAACTGAATTTCAAAACAGAAAAACTAATTCAATCTCACAGCGAATTCGCTACAATCAATAGCAGCATTAAGTAAACAAACAGTTCGCTTAAAACAGCTACAACTGAGCTGAGGTGTTTTAATTCGGCTTTTATAAGGTTTTTAATTATTCACTAGAACATTCCGGTCAAACCTCGATTTTTCTCGACTTTTGTGAATGGCAACAGCAACCACGAGACACTTATACACCAGACTCTAGTGCTTTGCCGTGAAGCGGTCTTCACTTATAGCTGAATAGCCTGAAGGCTGTGTTACTGATTGTTTCATCGTAGTTTTTTGACGACTGTAACGCGTCTTTGAAACTATCCTGTGAAATACTGACGAATAAATTGAATTTTCATTTTTCATCAAATATTGTCGTAAATCACTCCAAATCCACGAACCCGTAGAACGCAATAATACAGTACTATGCAGTTAGAATTAATACTATTTTTGAAATTACCTGCCTCTCCATATATATACATGGAAGCAAAAAGGGGGAGAATAAAAAAAGTTAGCATGTATTTTACAGGATCTCATAGTTATATTTCATTTGATTGGTATGTGTAGCAAGATTTACTATGTTATTAGTATAAACCAATGGTTTTTAGTCTGTGACCCGTGAAGTCCTGGGCCTCATAAAACTCCTCTAAGGGTTCTTCAAATAAAAAGTTTTTCAGGTTTTTTAAAGTACTCTGAGGACCGTAAATGTACACAGCTAAAATAATTAACGGAATAATAATTTTTATTTCTATTGTTATTATTATCTAAAATACGAGGAGCACTCAAAAATTAAGTTACCCACATTAAGAACAGATGCACTGAGAAAGGCACATGCCTGAGAGTTTTAAGACGTGGCTATCGTATGAGACATTTGTCAGTTACCGGTCACTCGTCGTATTCCAGTTCACATTGGGTTTTATCTGAGGCACCTATCACAGCGGACATAACTCCATGGTGTTGAAAAAAACAGCTTTTCTTCAGTTTGTAAGGTTTTTAGTTTAAACTAACACAGTTTTATTTTAATTTCCCTTTCCTATGTGTTCTTATTTCAACCTCCCGTTAGAATGAGCTCGCGTTTCAGCTTTATGCTAATCTGAAGTGGAGCCAAGTTTGTATTCAAGCGTTAGCGAGGAACTTCTCGGTGTGAGAAAGTTTTTAGTCTCGCCGACTTTTAGAGCTTTTAGTTTGCTCTGTTCGACGTTCGCCTGACTAGCTAGTATTTAAATTCTAAGCCTTAGCGCTGTTACGCTATTACTTATTGAAATAATCTAAGTGCGTTAGTATTAGCTAAATCTTGCTACGCACCATTGATCGTTTAGCATAGAGACCAACCTCGCGTTTATAGCTCTGTGAGCAACGATTACTTAATTTCTAGCAAACTTTATTTTAAATTATTTGATTGTTCAGTTTAGACTCAAGTGCGGTCATTATTTTCGGTTATCCCTCCCGAGTTGGGAAGTGGCTGTAAATATAATGGTTTAATAAAAGAGGATTTTAAATCCTCCTTATGTGCAGTTATTCTCCCACCTAACCACAGTATTCTACCACAGAACATAGCTGCATTCAGCTCCCTGTTCAAGATCAGGACTTAGACTACTTCACGAATATGTTCGCCGAGAGTATGCATAGAACACTCAGTCCTGACAAGTATAAAAATCTGAACTTCATATATAGCGGAGCTAGTCGGTACATAAAACAGACTCTGTTAGGTCAGATAAACTCCAGTGTGAACGGCCCTTTTATTTCGGCATGCGATGTTAGGTTCATGAGAAAGGTTTTAGATGCACAGAAATTAGTACAGATTGAAATTTCTCATCATCTGTGCGTCTAACATTATGAGCATATGCAGATAGGGCGTACAGGCGTAGGTAGTACAGGCATGCAGATAGGACGTACAGGCGTAGGTAGTTTCTCAAAGGTCGTCAAGACGTCCACGCTGAGGAGTGCATTGGGGCTGTCATCCATCGCCAATGAGCAGATTTTGTAGAAGATGAGGCAGAACATTTTTGAGAATCATCGCTTCATAATTACGGAACTCATGGCCTATTTTTTGCAAATATCCTTCGCCTTGCTGCACGAAACTGCCATAAAACGCTTCTTGTTAGGGAAATTTTTTCCAGGTGAGTAGACCCTAACACAAGAACACAGAAACAAACTCATAGGATCTGCACTGTTTTTTCCCGCAAAACCACGATGATGGTGATGAATATCTCCATACGATCATCAAAAGCCATGAAACATAGTTTGCAGTTTGTCCCAGAAACCCAGAAAAAATGAATGCATTGGCATAACAATAAGTCACTCTGCAGAAACAATTTTCAAGCAGACTCTATTTGATTGAAAATTTATGTGCACAGTAGTGCCAAATAAGAGCGTCCTCTCATTGACTTCCTAACCAGAAGTGAAACGATAAACGCTGACCGTTGCTGTCAAACTCTGTGGAAATTCCGATGAGTCATTCAGAACGAGAAGTGTGGGTGTAGGTACTAAGTTGATCTAGGATCATGCTCGTCACCCTTTCAGTTGAGTTATTTTTGACAGTCTTTCCAAAATCCTAATCCAACTTACAGCCACTTCCATCTTTTGTTAAACCTCAAGAAATTCCTGTCCGGTCTGTGTTTCCGAAGTCAAGACGCTGATCCCAGGTGACAGAATTCTGCGGTAGAAGAATACAAAAGTTGATGCCATGTAATTATGTCTGCTTTATGTTTACTTCTTTTGGGGAACTTATGTTCTGGATGCGTCTCATAATAGGTAGTAGATGAGTTTTATGAAATAATTAGAAGTGTAGTGAAACCTAAATTTTCTCGATTCCGAATTCTAAAAGATTTTCAAAGCTCTCGAATTCTTCATTTAATAATAAGAACAAAAAGGTTTTTTTAATTTACATAATTTTAAAAGTTTTTAATTAAATCAAATTTGAATTAAGGACTAAATTTAGGAACACAGATTTTAAAAATGCACTCATATTTATCTAACGAGATCAATGAAGTATATAGTTTAAACTCTTGCATTCGAGGTTCATTTGCTCAATATCGTTTGACAAAATACATTTGAATAAGAAGAAAAGTGTTTTTTACATTTCCTTAAATCTTTTTGAATAAAGTTATGTCTGCATGTTTGTATGCATGTCTGCTGTTAATAAGTCTGTCTGTCATGTATGTCTGCTGTTAATAAGGCCTGCATGTTTGTTTTCACAGTTGAGGGTTTTGTGAAAAGAAATAATTCTATTATTCTTTAACTTGATAGTTCCGAACTAAAACACGACGATGTATCAAAAGAATGCACAAATATTTTTGAATGTAAAAAAAAAAAAAAAAAAGAAATAAAAATAGGATTGGCAAACATTTAAGTACATTATTCCGGATTCCAAAAATTCATACGAAACCATTTCGACCATTCTCATGTTCGCATGACTTTAATCAGGCGAGATATTAATTAAAAACTCTTTAAACGCTAATTTTCGCCCTCATTTTTCCGAGTGGCAACAGTCTCGCACGCTGAAGATAAAAA
>KK116576.1:0-45491 GCA_000611955.2 Stegodyphus mimosarum
GTGGCATTTGGTCCCACTCATTCAGCAACGCTGTTTTCAGTTCCTGGATGGTTCTCGGAGGGGAGGTTACGACTTGCAATTGCCCTCCCCAGAAAGTCCTAGACATGCTGTATAGGTTGAGGTCTGGAGACCTGGCTGGCCAATCCATCCGGCGAATATCCGCACTCGAGAAATTCGTTGACCAGAAGAGCTCTATGTGGCTTCGAGTTATCGTCCTGTAAGATGAACTCGGGCCCACTGCACCCCAGAAAAGGCGAGGATAGAACTCCAAGACCTCATCCCTATACCTCACATCAGTAGCAGAGCCTTTGTCAAAGACGTGGAGAGGTGTGCGGCCATCCAACGTGATGCCTACTCAGACCATTACACCGCCACCGCAATAATTGTTGATTTTGCGGACATTGGAGGGTAGGTAGCGGGTTCTTGGCTCTCTCCATATGGAAGTACGGCAAGAATCGGTGTTTAGGTTAAAACGGGACTCGTCGGTGAACAGAACGGTCGCCCATTGCTGCGTACTCCAATCACTATGCTGCCTGTACCATGTTAAACGGTCTCTCCCGTCCGTAGACCTAAGCGGTCTACGGACAGCCGGTCTTCTGGCAAACAGCCTGAGCAAACAGCTGGTCTTCTGGCAAACAACCCTCTGTCATTCAGTCTTTTGAAAACAGTCACCCTTGTTACACGGGTTCCTGTGGCTGCATACAGGTCCCGAGAGAGCTGAGAAGCTGTAACCTCTCTGTTAAGCCTCGCTAAAATGGACAAATAGCGATTTTCTCTGGCCGTGGGGGCTGTTGGACGACCTTACCCAGGTTTCTCTCGATGGATCTAGTATCCTGGAATAGTTTCCATAGGTTACACACGACTCTGGGCGTTAAATTAAACTCTCTGCATATCTGGACTCTCGATTGGCCTCCCCCCTAGCCTCCCCACAATTGGGCACCTCATTCCATCATCTAAACGTTGATGGTTACTCATTTTTACTGTTACGATGTGAATTTAACCGATTGCTATAAGATAACACCAAGAAGTTCTCCGATGTGTGCTCAAGAACGCAATTCGCTTTTAAAGCCAATAAAGCCTGTTTTTCTGTTGGCTCCGCCTACACACACGTGTACGCTTCCTGGCTCTTCCTGGCGTAATCGTAGAAGATTTGCATTTTTGTGTAGAAGCAGTGGTTTTACCTTCAGCTCAGTTCTTTTCATGCAATTCGATAAAATATGCAAATTCTCTTAATTTATTTCACCAGTGTATATATATATATATATCCTTTTTTCCGAAAATGGTTTTTTATGTGTGTGTGTGTATATATATAAAAAGCCTCTATTGGCTGGCGAAACGATTACGAAGACTTGCTTAGGGAAGTCCTGGAATAGATGGAAATTTATTGCTTTCAATTGCTGGTAGCCCTCCTTAAGATTCCTTCGCATTTTGGCAATCTTTTCTCGTACGAATTTTGAACAGTCTAATTTTAGCCAGAGCTCGTTCAGGCAAAGATATGTTTTCCCGTTTTACTTTAGTTCTTCACCTTTTTACATTTTCAGCAAAACGTTCCTCTTTTTGGTCTTAACAGGACTTTACTGTGCAGGATTTTTCTTAGCAAAAGTTTTAATTTTACGCAACTGGACCTACACTTAATTTTATTTTTACGAAGGACTTTCACGTTTAATGTTCATATCTGAGAATTACTGAATATATTAATTCTTTTACTTTTAATTATTCTTTAACCTTATTAGGTCACCTTGTAATTGAATTTACTTTTCGTTGTGTTTACGTTTTAGTGTTATTAAGTACTTTGAATGTTTTTATTATTTTTTAACTTTCAATGCTTTAAGACACGCAAACACGGTAGGAAAAGGGACAGGTCTGGTGAGACTTTTGTTAGGTTTAATTTGTAAGGAAATTTAATTTCGATTAATACCGTTTGGAGTCTCGATGGATTTGTCAGACGAAACGTGTTTGTATGACCTTAGTTAATCAACTTGGTTTAAGGCTTCAAGCACTTTTCCCTTGATGAATTCTGTTTGAGGCTTTTAACAAAGAAGATTAATAATAATATTTTTTGTGCACGTTTTTCAATTTTTCTGTAGTTTGGATAGGTTTTTTAAATAGTATTATTCAATTTACTTTATCACTCATATTACATAGTGTTTGAGGAATTTTGATAGGATACTACAAATGTTTTTTAACGACATTTACTAGGTTTCAAACTTCCTTTCTTCTTTATATATATAAATATAATGCTTTTAATAAATCCACCTATTATCCTTTCATCAGTCCAGCTAATAATTAATAAAATAGATAAAGAACTGAGTTTACTACTTTTAAATTACTTAAATTGTTAATAACAGGCGGATTAAGTTTTTAAGAAAAATTAAACAGCTCACACCAAAGCTGTATGTAAGTAAAGCGTCGGCACTCCCATACTATAACATGATGCCAAATTGCAGCGTCAATCCACTGCAATGGTGGCGATGCAAACTAAATCTCTTCCCCTCCTCCTTTCCCCTGCAGTGACGTCATGGAGGTCGGAAGTAAGATGGAGAGGCCGCAATGAGTTTTGACACGATTGGATGTAAATATTTTGCAATTGCGTCGTAATTATATATATAAATGTATATATTTTCTATTTGTACAGTATTTCAGAGTTTTAAGTATACGAAAAGAATACATTTTGAAGCAAAGTTTGTTGTTATTAACATTAAAATTATGTATTATTTCTTCTCCACTTACAGTGCTTCTACCTAAAATACTTTCTCAAATATGACATGATTTTTTTAGCTTCTGAGGCATCTTTTAAATGTAAAAAATCTAAGTCAATTTGTAATTAATGCTCAATTCGGTAAATTTCAAATTAGCGCTCTTTTTATTTTAATAGTGAAATACATTAAATAGTACATAACTTTCTCTGAATATTTCTGAAAGGGAATAAAAAATAGATTTTTTAAAATATTATTTAAAACTTGTACCTGCGTTATTATAAAATATAGGGGAATAATTCTTTTAATTATCAGATTTTTTTACCTTTCATTTCAACTATACATAAAACTCGTCTTTATTACTTCCTTAAAACTCTTCTTTATTACTTCCTTAAGTACGCATCGTCTCAAGGAAACGTGTAGAAATGTATTCCATGAGATTTCGACGAAATCTTACTCTTGCAATCTTTAATCCGCAGTATCGATACGCCTTTAGAGAAAATTTTAAATAAAAATTGGTTCTGAAAAGAGCCTTTTGTAATTAAAAAGTATAAAATTAATAAGTTATAAATAACACAACCAAAGCACGTTAGAAGCTAAAAAGATTTCGGTAGAATCAAACAAACAACCAAATCAAAACAACCAATGACTGAAAAGAAAAGGAGCATGCGCAGTTTTACTGATTGTGTTTCCACATCGCCACCGCTACGAGCGCTGCGGTCGTTACGAAGCGCAATTTCTCCCATTGAAGTGTCGACGCTTTACTTACATACAGCTTTGGCTCACACTTCGCGAAACTGCTACGTAGAAGTAAAAAGTATTTTATAACGGATATCTTTAGAATTCTCGATATGTTTTCAGTGTTGCCATGTATATTTTTATATTTGGTATATTATCCAAAATTAATAAATGGCGATAGCTTTGGTGGGAGCATCTGAAAAATGATACGCATAAAAATGGTGAGATCTAAGACTAACAACATCTCTGGTGCTAATAATATGTTTTTTTCTTTCTGATGTTAATGTCGAACTTATTTCTATGACATTAATCCTGGAGTTCCGGAAATAGAACGAACGGAATTAGTAACTTTTTAACTTATGTATTCCCCATTTCGAGTTGCATTAAGTGCTCTTATTCTTCGGAAATGATACTCTCACATCTGTGACAACAAATCTTTCAAACTGCTGTCTGTCGAAATAAAGTTCACAAGAGAAATATTCTTCCCTCTTTCCTAAAACCAAAGCTGTTTAATACGGAAGGTAAACAGCAGCGGCTCAGCAGATCGCGATGTCTTATGTAAACAGCAATATTTCTCAGGCTACTTTCCTTTCTCAGAAGTTTTGACCATTTTTCATCTAGAAAAGGAGTGTACACTATGTTCAATCTTCTCCCTTGCTTTCTTTCGCCAAGTGTTGTTGTGGATATCTGAAGAATGCTTGGAATAATTCACTGAATGTTGTTTAGTGCAAACATTTCATACTTACAGCTTTAATACATTAAGTCGCTTTGCGCGGCCAGCCGCCTAGAATAGTTATCGTACCTTCTCACTTATCCTCCCCCCTAATGTTTTAGGGCAATGTTCTGAAAATTTTAAAAATATTCGCTTGATTATTCCCTTTCTCAATACACTAAGAGAACAAGCTCCCCTAAATTTTAAAAGGGATTCGTTCGCGTAGTGATTGTTTTCGTTTTTCTGAAAAAGACAACTTGACAAATGACGAAAGTATTCATGTTTTGGCTATCTTAGATTCAAAAAAGGAAATTAATTTCGGACAAATTACCAAATCCATCTTTTAGTGCGGTCTTCCGCTTTCTATACTTATATTTAAGTAAGTTTTGTACTCGTTATGAAAAATGAAAATGCAAGAAGTTTGAATCCCGTATGACAAAAACTGACCGGATAATTAATTTCAAAAATAGCAATTTTTTATATCATTTTTAACTTGCTTTGAAAGATCGGTTCAATAAGTTAAGAAAATTCTAGGAAATAAGTTAAATGAAGTGCAGCAAAAAATGTGTATAATGTAATAGGCCGTAGAAGCAAGTCATGTATGTCCACATCAAGCCGTTTTCGTATGGTATTGATGATAATTAGCGTCGATCGTATGTTGGTGTCGACTCTATGCCTTGTTTAGAGGCTTTTCATTTCTCATATCAAAAAAATATTCATATCCGCTCACTCTAATTTTACGTTTTTAGATAGGTATCGATTAAAGATATTTAATCATAATTATTGTTCAATTAATATCTACTTATGTATCGAACTTATCCTGTGTTCTCAAACTCAGATTGCATGCAGACCTTAAGTACGATCTGAAAATGAAAAGAGTTTTTTTAAAGCTCAAAAGGGCTATTACTCTGGAAACGCGACTTTGTGTTACTTCAATTTTCATTCGAATACGTTTCTATTCTGTAAAACATAATATATTATTCTTTCCTATTTTTCTGCTAGTTCTTAATTAAGGAACGTACAAAGTTTCAACTATTTAAAAGCAATAGATGACATATCTTAAAATTATTATTATTTTAATTTTAATAGGATTTCATTTAATTCATGATGTATCTAATTCAAAACATTTAATATTTTTAAAGCATTAAATTACAATTTTTTCTCTTTTCAAGTATACGGAAGCTATGCAATGTTCCCATGCGAGTCTAAAAGCATATTCGTGCAAGAACTTGTAAAATGTTTTGCTGTTTCACTTGGCTGTCTTTATTCTCCATGATCTCTACTGATAAACTATGTTGGCATTAAAACAGCCTTTGGGGGCGATATGAATCGATTCTGAATTCTTTCAGTTTTTTGTGAATCAAGAAATTTATTGACAAAATAAAAATATTTTAGATAAATTTTAAACTTCGCTTGATAAATATATATGGAATCCTAGATAAATAATAATAGTAATGCTGCAAATGAAGATATTCAAGTTTTTTATTTATTTTCTGTGTGAAATCTAAAATTTGGTACTGTGAGACATTTTTGTTGGCTGTATTTTTTTTAATTTAAATATATTGACAGCTAAATGTTTCATTCTTAGACTGACATTCCTTTAAATTATTCCAACATGTTTAATTAATCATTCAATAATTTACTGATCATTTAAACAAAAAATAAACAAATTGCGAAAATTTTCTAAAGTTTTAAGAAAGTTTGCCGAGAGGAAGAAAACATGAAAATAAATAAAAACAACTTAGTATCTCACTTATTTATTAAATTTCTCTTCAATGCACAGATAAAAATACTTATATTTGTACATACATTATTATTATAAACTTCTTTATTAGCGTAAAGGATCGTTAACCCAGAAGGGTAATTAGTCTCGAAACTGGATTTTGAGTCGGTTCAGTATAAACGGCGTATAACTGTTGCCATCAAATAGTATTGCTTTGTTCTACATTTAGAGAAATTAAATAAAGAAGAAACTGCACGAATTTATGCATGTTTTTCGCATTGTGAAAAAACGACGATACTTAGAGCCATCCAATTTTGAATAACGTAATCCTCCACCCGAACATGGGCATGTGAAAGTTCGAATTTTGAATTTGTTTTATTATCTATTTTACATTTTCTAAAAATTTAACAAATTTGTTTAACAAACTCAACGATTTCAAAGCGAACAGCAAGTTTCAAAGCGAGACTATGTGTCGCAAATTTTAAAGATATGATGTTTTTAAATAGTTTGGGATATTTCTGTTGAATTGAATTTTATGTGGTTTAAGTGGGAGATCGTGATATTAAAATGAATTAAGGTAACACCCAAAACGTTAACAAAACGCCCCTTTAGGGGTAATATAAAATCTGAAAGTTATCAGATTTTTTTTTCTTCTACTTAATGTTTCTTACTATAGATTGACACTTCACTGCTTTTCGTTAGTGATAAAGTTTGTAGCCTTGGAGAGAAATTATCAAATTATCTCCATCACAGTAGATGCTGATCGGGCAATGGTAGTATTTTGTTATTAATTTTCAGCTGTGAAAAAAATCTTTGTTCTCGTATAAATGTACTCCCAAGCAAACCAATTATTCTTAGTGCAAATATTCGTAACTGAACGTACTTGAGTTTTGACAAGTACGAATATAAGTTAATAGAATCTTTATTATCAAATCTTTGAATAATAATTATATCACTTTTCAGGTTAATTAACTCCATTAATAGATTTTTCTGGCGCAGTCGTAATATTTGTTTTCAGTGGAAATGAAAATAATGTAAACTCTACCGTCAAAGAGCTAAAATCTTGAACACCGTATTTGCAACAAATGCATAATTGAAATATATGCGCGGGCCGCATAAAATTGCTTCTGGGTCCGCCAGTTTGAGACCATTCCTTTTATTTCAGAGCTTCGAATCCTACTAGCGAATCCATGAAACTTACGAATCTTTCAACAAACATCTTTTAAGAGATCTCGGTGTAATTGCTTTTAATAATTATTTCCGCAATTCGAAACGCCAGTCCGTTCCATAATTTGCGGGCCAATAATGAATCTCCACTGGGAACAGACATGTGTTTCTGATTTGGTTTGTGAATGCAGCCGTCGCCGCTCATGAATAGAGTCAACAATCTGCGCGTGCTCCGGATTTGTCCTTTGAAGACATCAATATTTATATTTCTGGAATGATTAAAGAGGGCAAAGTTGTGTCGTCTTCCATTCAGAGTACTTCAGCTAAGTCTACGTAATGATTTGAAGCAAATATATATGCATATTACTGAATACAGATTTAATCTTTCGTATATGAAACACTATGTTTGAAGCACACACACACACACATATATATATATATATATATATAATCAATTTACAATAATTAAATAATTAAATCAAAATTTCAGTTTTATAATCTATTATGCATCAAAATTTGAACAGAAACAAAATAATTCAATAAAATCACAAAATAAAAATCATATAACGAAACGTATAGTTAAAAATTGTTTGGTCTTTATCAAGAAGCAGCCGAAAGCTTTTTGACAGAACCACGTTTTCGAAATATATCTAGATGATTATGATTTCGTGGGGAAAATCAACAGAAGAGGCAACTAAAAAGCAAATTAAATTAATTAAAATACTACAGGAAAGGTAAGTAGCCAAATTAAAATGAGAAATTAAAAGGAATGTTGCTAAATTAAAAGTTAGTAGTTTTCTGTCTTATTTTATATCTTATGTTCTCTCTCTCTGTGTGTAATGCACATATATATGTTACCGCTAAAATGTAGAAACCAGTTATTCTGCACATTATCTAGCTAATCTGGGGATTAATTAGGGTGAACCGTTAAAGTGAATTGATTGATAATTTAATCTATCACCTAATTTGTTGATTGTTTTTATTGATTGTTTGACAGTGATTGTTTGACAGTATTAACTTGATTTTTTAGGTATCAAAAAAGAAATAAATAACATTATGTTAATTTAAGCCTACAGAAACTTTGCTATTGTTGTAACAAAGATTATCTTTTCAGTTTAATGAACACCTAATTGGCAATGTCTAGATTAGTTATTGCCTAGTAGGTAATGCGTAAAATGGAGGGAGAGGGAAAGAAAATGAGAGAAACACACTTTTGAGCTTTAACGGTACGGAAGCCGTTAATTTACACATCACTTAGGTAAAATGCAGAAAAATCTTGATTCGCGGAATCAACTGAGCAAATCAGTTAATCTGCAGATCAGCTAGGTAGTTTGCACATTAGCGACTTTCGCACTTTAGCGGTAAATATAAACTACACTTTCATTTTTGCTACACTGTATTTTCAGTAGACGTTTCCTAATTATTTTTATTAATATTAATCATTTTAAAAATCGTAGTTTATCTATATTCATTACTTAGTACATTTTTGGATTAGCAACAGTATTTTACTACTATACAGGACGAATACTTTTTTTTTCATTTCAAACCTTTTGTTGCTCTAATGTTACAGAATTTGATAATTAACAAACCTTTTTATTTTTATATTTACTTTTACGATATTTTGTATTTTTAGATCAAAATTTTCATTGGTAGTTTTTTTATTTGTTGGATTGGTTCTGTTTTACGTGTTTTTTGTACTCGGTTTTATCAAAATGAAAATTATTAAATTTTAAGCTCTTTTGCTTGATTATAATTTTGATGTTATAATTTATACACTATATACAAGAAACGTTATAATGGTAGCCTGAGGTTTGCTTATTGTATCTTCGTTCTACTAGACTGCATGTCACACCTATTACGGGTGCATCTTTGAACAGAGTAGACGCACCTTTGCCTGCCGATAGCTGATTTAAATCGTAAAATTTCAAAACTGTAGTTATCAAGCTAAATAACAGGACATGTTCCCTTTACAACGTTTTACTATTAATATATATTACTAAAACATATACTAAAACAGTATTGTTGTTGTTGGTACTCATGCTCAATTGTCTGACAAAGTCAGCCCAAGCCCGCGAGAATTCTCGTGTTAAGGAGCGCAGGATTACGCCTGTCGTTGGCAATAGCCTTGAGACACCTAACAGGTGACAGTGCGATTTGGCTCAGATCCGCCGCCAATTTTGATAGAAAGCATCCCAGGAGGACAGATCGAGGGTCAATTCAATGTTTTCGTTGCCAGCAGTATGGACATTCGCAAATGTGCTGTAACAATCCTACAAGATGCGTAAAATGTGGACTACCTCATAGGAGTAATGAAAGTACCATGAAACCAGAGGACAAGCCCAAATGTGTTGTGTCTGTGGCGAAAGTCACGTTAGCAGCTATCGGGGCTGCAAAGAGTACCAAAGAAAATTCGAAAAGAAAAACTCGCAACAACAACAGAAAGTTCCCACCCTCAGTGAAGAAAATTTCCCAAGCCAACTGAATGCCCCAGTTCCAAGAATTATGCCGCAAGTACTATACAGTGACAAATTGAAAAGCAACATTAACCCCTCGTCAGAACAGATTCAAGATGCATTTTCCTGGATTCATGACGAAAAAATTAATAAGTTCCTGAGCACAATCGTCACACTTGTCGGGAAAATCAAAAAGGAGGAAACCCCTGCTGAAAAGTTACAATATGGATTTGAAGCTGCTATAGAACTTGTAAAATTCGTTGAGGACGAAAATTGAAGAAAACTCTGTAGACACGTGACTAACTTCGACAAATCTGAACTGAAGAACTCAACAGGCGAACGGATTGCGACTCATTGACTCTAAGGTTATAACAGCTCACAACCAACTCCATGTAAGCTACGAAATTGAGTTTATCCTCATGCAAGTTATTGCGGCTATATCTCTTGAACTAATTGCTCAACCTTTTATTATTTCTCACATTCTACTGCCCAATCTTCTAAACTGTGTATGAATTTATCGTATCTCTTATGCTATACTCAGTTCATGATATGTTTTCTTCTCACGATAGTTCTACACAGGGTAGGGCACAGCCCAGGTACCTGCATCACGTGACTTCGTCACTTCATCTGGATCGAGGGTATCCCACCCCTCTCTCCTTTCTCCAAACCACATGAGAGGACTTTCGGCTCGCCCCATATTTAGAATGCCGCCATGCCGCACCGACAGTACACGTTTACGAATATCCATGCCTTCTCCGGGATTTGAATCTGAGCCCTTCGGCACGGCAGTCAGCGACGCTAACCCCTATACCATTTGGGCGGAAAAGCAGTGTTTACCATTACTGATCACTGTGTCTGTGAGGATATTGGATCTCCAGATCATTATGTCCCTTAACGAAACAATACTCTATTAAATTTTTTGCAACTAATATCATTCCTTTCAGAATTTTCAAACATTTCTTTCAGAAGCAAAGAAATCTTGTTCTTAAAATTTGTAAAATTATGAATCTATTTCCTAGACTACGAAGAGCTATTTGTCATCCCGATTAAAAATATAAATATAATAGTAGCATATTTACTTCTTTAATATCAGTATTGTATTTATACACAATCAGAGGCTTTATTTAATGAAGAAAGGCTTATTTATGGCATAGTGATTATTTCTATAATTGATTTCCTGCATTTGGAAAAGATGTTTGCTATCCCGATTAAAAATATGAATATAATAGTAGCATATTTATTTCTTTAATTTCAGTATTTTATTTATAAACTCACACTTAGAGACTTTCTTTAATGAACAAAGACTTATTTATGGCTTAGTGATTATTTCTATAATGGATTTCCTGCACTTGGAAAAAATATTTGCTATCCCGATTAAAAATACGAATATAATAGTAGCATATTTACTTCTTTAATTTCAATATTTTATCTACAAACTCACACTCAAACACTTTATTTAATGAACAAAGACTTAATTGTGACATAGTGATTATTTCTTTGATGGATTTCCAAAATGTTTGATAGAATTTTTTTAACTCCGTGATTGGTGGACATTTTTAGTTTTATTTTAAATTTATTTGCCTTTATTCCTCTTTCATGTAAATATGCATTTCATGTTTTCATGTTTCAGAATTTATAGGTTTAAACTATGTATTGCAGTACGAAAAATGTAATTAATTTGCGTATTATTATTTAAAATTGAAATAAATCCAGTTAATAATGAATGTGTGATAATACCTGTTAGCCACTGATTACCCTGTCTCCCCCCTGTTACCAGTGGACGATACGAAACAGTTCGTCAGTTGAATGAAACTGTTTTGTGTAGTCTTTGGTTAGAATGCAGAGGAATGGGGTGGTTGAACATTGTGGGGTTTCACCTTTCTGTTTCACAGTTCAATATCCGAAAACCCTAACACTGATAAGCGAATAATCGCTTACGTGTGTGAACAGAGACGTAAGATTCAAGAAAGGTTAACTACCCTTTATTTCTCAAAATAAATATCACACAATCAGCTTCTAATTCGTAGCATACAGCAAAGCCTCCACTTGAACTTGAACTCAAATTAATATGAAAATAAACTTAACTAAAGCTTAACTAAAACATAAAGCCGAAGCTATCAAGATTCTAAGTAGTTGGCCCCTAAATCTCAGTCGGCGAAGCTAATCAAGGGCATAGTGCGGCTGAGCGTAGCAACAGCTTAGAGAGAGGTAGTCAAGGGCAAACGCGCGCTAGTCATGAACTCGGGCTCTCTCTAACGAAGTCAGTGAAACACCGACTTAAATACTATTCTTACTCATTTGCATTTACCACGTTTCTGAAAATACATTCTGGTAGGAAATTGTAAGCTGAAGCTAGAAGGGATAGGAAAGATGCACCAACTTAAAATAACTGTTATAAAATTAGAATAATCCTTACAACATAAAAGAAGAGTAGTGTAAATGTGTTTTCCTTAACGGATGGAATGGGGATTCTAACAGCCTGAACATATTTGATTTTAAGAGTTATTAATGTTTTCTAGATAACTTGCAGAAATTCCTGAAAAAATACGAAAAACGTAAAACGTTCTCGTTCGCAGATATATGTATAGTTCACATGTTGGTAATCTTTTTTTGGCTGCGGGTCAAAACTAATAAAAATCTGTGTATTAAGAAGACATTTCGGGTTACTTTTATTTTCATTTAATAACAGTTTTGGATAAATTTTATTGAGAAAATAACTACAATACTCTTTAAACTCTAAACATAAAATTAAAATTCGAATTATTATAAAAACAAACATAACTGAATGAACTTTATTTTCCTCTTCGATGTCAGTGAGTCCGCTGATCTTGAACGTGTGACGTCAATTTAGTCAAGTCTAGCATACTTAGTCGAGTCGTCTTAAGATGAATTCGAGCATCTGAAGTTTACTTAGTAACCCTCTTCCTGTCCTTATTCAATAAATGTCATGTGTGAAAATATTTGCTCGTATTTATACGTTGAACCGAATGCGGACAAAATGGCATTTTTTGGGGATTATAGTTATCGTTCGGCGTTGATCGTAATAATTACCGATTTCTCCTTAAAATGTTGTTATAATTTTTATTGTTAGAAAATACAAATGCATGCTAATTACTGCAACTTTATAATCAAACAACAATTTTATTGATATCGTTTATTTTCTTTTTTATTTTTTATGTATTTTTCAAGTTCTCGTTTCAGATTGATACTTTATTTTTTTACTTTTACATCTTTATTCGAATTCAGGTGGATCACTTTGTAGGGATTTATGATTGGTTTCACTAACCAATTAAGTTTAAGTTTACGCTTTCCTATAAGCCTTCATTTCCCTACTTGTCAGTGCCATAATGTTTAAATTTGGTAGCATCCGTGAAGGAATGTAAATTCTACCTTTAGCAGAAAAGGTTTAAATACTGAGTTTTAGAAGAAAGGAAAGCGAGAGTGTGGATAAGCAACTGTACTTTGTAGTGTTATCTTCTGATTCTGCATTTATTGCTGGTTTTAGTGGCGTAACAGCTATTACTTTGCTGCCACGAGACTTCGACGCGGTTTGGGGTAACACGATTATCTGAGCTCTGGTACAAAACTCTACTTGTTTGTTAATATCTTTGAATTTCTAGTTTAGTTCTTGTTAATTGAGTAAACCGCCCGAGTGAGACGTAGTTTATTAGCGTTAAGTCAACGCATTGTGAATTTTAAAGAGTTTTAATAAAGGGTTCTTTTAACTCTTTTCCTGCCTGGTTTCTGCACTTACTTCAGCTGTCACTCCAAAAGGTTAAACAAGGACATATCACAACTTGAATATATGGCTGCCTGGGCCTGATATAGTTCATTATATCCAATAATCACACCTTTGGATGTTAGCTAAAGTAGTATAAAATAACAATAAGTGGATGACAAACTGGACGTGATCAAAAGTTTCTTTCGTTATGTCCGGGAGTTCGTAATAACAGGGTTCGACTGTACTTATTACGCCTTTTTCTGCATGCATAGAGTTTTTCATTTTGTTTCAGAATAAATTCGGCTTACCTATCAAAATAATTCCAGCCATCTTTTATCTCACGAGCTGATTTTGGAAATTCCCCTTCCAGTGTATGTCAAAAATGTGACAAAAAATTCTAAGGGACATATTTGTCCTAAAAAAGAAGATGAATTCGATATCTTCTACAGAACCGAAAATATCTGACAGATTTCTCTCGGAAGTGAGAAAAAGCTGTGATATGAATGAACGGAGCTGAAAATGGATCAAAGTGGGAAAAAATGTGACTCCTTCTCCTTACAGGATAGAATGAAGAAAGAAAACTGGAAAAATGTTTAGGGGAAAAACACTGCTCCACTCCCTATTTTATCATACTTACAGGGAAAAAAATTTTGTGTATAGTAGAATGAAAAATCTGGTGTGGACACCACATGTTAAGTTATACATATTTTCTGCTACACTTCATTTAAACTTATTTCCTCTAATTATTCCAATTTAGTTAACCTCGAGGCAAGTTCAATAGCCCCTAGGTGCTTAATTTAGTATTTCTCCTAAATATAGTAAACATTTTTTCTACACTACGTCATTTCGAGATTAATCCATATCATATCACTCTTACATAACACTGGTGATGTAAATGGAACTAAGACAGCCAGTAATAGTATTAATTAGCCAGTACAGCAGTAATTATTGCCCAATCTAATGCATTGTGAACCAAAGCTAACTAACTCATTCCGAATTAAGATTTCATCCTGAACACAACCGCATTTGTTTTCTACACTTCAGCTTACTTCGACTCTTGCCTGCTGCTCTGTCCTTACTGCAAAGCTATAAAAAATATAAACATTTTGAAACAAGCACAAGTAGTATGCCAAGTTGTTTAAAGATGGATATGTAATCTGGCCTGGCTTTCAAACTGCTCTTCATTAGGAACCTACAAGCAACATTTTACGCCATCAATTGTAGAGACATTAGGTATTTATGAAGTAGGAGATATGAAAAATGAGCAATGCTCTCGCCGGGATTCGAACCACGGACCTCTCAAATATACGACCAGCATGCTGGCTACTACACCACGAAGGCGGGGAAATATCTTATATACTCCTCCTTTTAAAGAGAGACTGGGGATTAGGGTACCCAATCGCCAAATCTTGGTGGTGGAGAATCATCATCCACCACCTGTTTGAGTTCGGGCGTCACTGTAGAGTAATTAGCTTATTTGGAAGAAGGAGATGTGAAATATGAACAATGCCCTCGTCGGAACTCAAACCACGGACGTCTCGAATACGCTTCGAGAGTGGTGACTACTACATCATGAAGGCATGCGAAGAAGGCCGAAGATATATCTTATTGGTAAGTTTGATTTGTTGCAATGTTTTGCAATAATCATACGCCTAAATGTGCGCTTCATAATGAGTCGGTTGACAGACTTCATTGTCGTCAGGCGGGTACACCAATGGAAAAATTCATCACTAAAATTCTAAAACTTTTATTACATACATTTACATACTTTTGGTACTAGCTACTGCAATAAAAAGGGAGCTGCACAACTAGATGTTATAGCAGTCTCATACGCAAAATTTTAACATTATATGGCTAATCATTTTTTGTATTATGCGAGATATATGTACTTATAAACATCACCAAAGAAGTCTATTTTGAATCCCTTTTATAACAACCCGTTTTTCAGAAAGGAGTTTTTTTATTCTGCCCATACTAAGAGCGGTCACGTAACAAATAGTCAAAAGAGATTCGGAAACAGTGAAAATGGATATTTCTGTCGAAATCTGAAACCCTAAATTTTTCTCGATTACTGTTCTTCCTTTACATAGTAAAAGGAAGTAATAACGTTATAATAATGTTAAGGGAACATGCGGCCTGTATGCCACAATTCTATGACCTCCTGCTATAAAATATCATTAGGATGAATAATGAAAATGCAGGGTGTTTATAAAATCCCGGACCCATTTTGATGTTTAATAACTCATAAAATAATAAAGATGGATTAAAATTAATAACATAAATGGTTAGATAGACTCAAAAAGTTTCATGACCCTTGTCAATGAACTTCCACGTGTGTCCCCTTCGTCGCACGGAGAATGTCAAGTCGATATTCAATTTCACGCCAGGTACCGCCAAGCATGTCGGCATCCATAGAGGCTATTGCGGTTGTCTTTCTGGCTTTTAGGTCATCAATGTTCGACACTCTCCTCCTGTAAACGTTGTCCTTTACAAATCCCCAAAGGAAAAAGCCCAGCGGCGTTATATCAGGTGATCTGGGTGGCCAAGGAATTGGACCTCCTCACCCAACCATCTTCCTGTAAAATGGTCATTCAAAGAACTACGAACGATGGTACCCCAATGAGGTGGTGAACCATCTTGTTGCAAAAAGACATGTGGCTGAAGCTTTTCTAGTTGTGGAAATCTAAGGATCCAAGGATTAATTATTACGGAGTGCCTAGGATAAAGAACTCTCTACCTCCACATCATAGTTAATAAAAGGGAGCAGAAATAGGAAAAAATGCATGAAAGACGTTAGTTGTGGAAATAGGAAGTTTTCCAACATGTCTAAGTATACGACTGATAAGACCGTCTTTTCTGTAAAAAAGAAAGGCCCAATGACTGGGTCGTGCATTAGTCCACACCACACATTAGCCTTTGGGGAATCCCTTTGTGCCTCACGGTATTCATGGGGGTTTTCAGATTCCCATATGCGCACATTATGGCGATTAACAATGCCAGAAAGATGAAAGGATGCTTCGTCTGAGAACATTATGCGCTTTAGAAATTCAGCATCATCTTCTATCCTCCTCAGCATATCTGTTGCAAAGGCAATCCTCCTAGGCCTATCGTCCGGTTCCAACACTTGAACAATTTGAACTTTGTATGCATGCAGTCTTAATTTTTTCTTAATAACCTTGTACACCGTCGAAATTGGCATATCCAAGTTTCTTGCCGTTGATCTCACAGATCTTCTGGGATTGTGTAAAAATGTCTCTCTGACACGCTCAGCATCAAAATCACTTGTGCAGGGACGTCCGGAACGTTCCTTATCTGCGATACTTCCAGTTTCTAGAAAATTCTTTTTCCACCCCAAGATGCTGCTTTTAGATGGAGGATCTTTTTGGTAAATTCTTCTGCAATTTCTCTGTGTTTGCATTATGAATTTTGTTTCTATGAACCACCATAAAAATCTGTGCTTTCTCTTGTAGTATATGCATTCTCCTTAATATCCGGTCGAATAAAACATCACATACAAAAGTACTACAACAAACACATCAAAAGTAAACATAACATTGCAATAGTTGCCAAAAACAAAAGAGAGAAAATGCAATTAATAAGCAGACGATGTTTAGAAAAGTACAGATATTTAGACTGGAAAATGAAATTATTTGAAATTAACCACACGCGCAGACGATATTTACAAAAGTAAAGATATTCAAACCTGAAAAGGAAAATGTATAAGTTATTCCATCAATAAATGCCATAAGTTTGTTTAAATATTCATTATTTTATGAGTTATTAAACATCAAAATGGGTCCAGGACTAAATGATCATTAAAAATAGAAAAGCTTATGAAAATTTTAAAATAATAATAGAACTTTTCAAAAAGTATAAAACTATTGAAATGAATAGAAACCATTTCCTGTTCTAAGCGCAGAATTCTACTAAAGAAACTTTTATTAGCAAATATTTGCATAACATTAAATCAATTAATGACCTCGGAAAACTTTCTTGCATAAATTTGAAATGGAACACAACTACACGCAAACAGCGCATTTATAGTTTGCTAAAACTTAAATTTAACTTGTACTTATACATTTTATACATTAATAAACATTCTGTAAATCATTTACAGATGCAGAAAAAATAACTCACTGTTAATTTTATAAATTTATTTATTGATCGTTTTTTAGTCTCTAAAAAAATATAATACGCAGCTTTTTTGCTTCAGTTAGCATATCGGCTCTCTTCCAGAGCTGTTTTTAGAACAAGGAAATATTGGTTTAAAATGGGAATTTTATCGGAGCATTCAGCGGTATTTCCTGCTTGGACTGCTTTTCATTGATCAAATTAGTTTATTAGACGAGTGAAAGTGAGTCGCTTTGCCATTGATGATTACATCCCAGATTATTTTATATATAATTTAAATTTTCCAATCCATGTAGAATATGTGTATGCAATCAAGAGACATAGAACATACACTGGTGTGCAAAAATTAAGGACGAGACGGTTTTTTCAATATAACTTTGTACAAAAGCTTTCCAAATCAACACATTTAATACCGTAAGATCCCCAATACGTAAGGACATGAGTAATGTAAGCAACACTTACTAAAAGAGAAATCAGACGGATAAAAAGAAGCTTTATTGAAAAAGTAGCATGGAGCGCAATGTGACTGAAGGCCGAAAATCCCTGTGATGGGTGTCCAGCAAGAGACATCCGGTCTTTAATAGAGGACATGATCTCCCCTGACTGCTAGGCAGGTTTCACATCATTTGTGCATGCTGGATATGTGGTTGTTAATGAGCTGTTGAGACACTGCTGCTCGTTCCTCTTGTAGCACCAATCGCAGTTTCGGAATCGTTACTGGCGATAAGTTACGTGCTGCCACGGGTCTCCCTAGTAAGTTCCGTACATGCTTGATGGGATTTAGATCCAGAGACCTTGCCGACCAATCCATGTGTTCAATATCTTCACTCTCCAACAGCTCTTCGACAGTAACTGTGCGATGAGGTGGAGCGTTGTCGTCCATGAAGAGGAACTGAGGACCCATAGCCCTTGTGAAAAGACGCATGTAAGGAAGAAGAACCTCGTTACAATAGCAGTCCCAGGTGACGAACCTCCTTGGGAGATATGAAGGTCGGTCCGGCTACCAAGCATTATGTCTGCTCGAACGAGAACTCCGCGACCTCCAAAACAGTCCCTTTTGATGATGTTGAAGGGGTTATTGCGTGTTTCCCGCTCTGTCCAGATGTGTATGTGTCTAGAATCGCAACTCAGACTAAATCTGCTCTCATCTGTAAAGAGTACTCGTCCCCATTCATTGTCTCTCCAATTCCGGTGTTCCCGGCACCACAGAGAACGCCTTCTCCGATGGGCAGGCGTTAGAGGTACACACCGTACAGGGCGTCGTGCAAACAGACCACCACCGTGCAGTCTTCTGGCCACGGTAAAACGCGATATCGGTCGTCCAGTCGCCTGTGTCGTGTGTCTAGCGATTTCTCCCGCTGTCTGCCGCCTGTTTCTTCTGGCCTGTAAGGCAATATACCGGTCATCTGCGGGTGTGGTTCCTCGTGGACGACCACTACTAAACCCCCGGATAGCTGTTCCTGTAGTTTGAAATTGTCTCCAAAGTCGTGAAACGATGCTGTGAGCAATTCCGAACTCTGCAGCCACACTTGTCACACTGCGGCCTTCCTCCAACTTCCCAATGATTCGACCTCGGGTAAAAGCATCCAGATGTCGTCTAACAGATTGATTATTCGCCATTTCTCGCTGAGGCAGCAACTCGGTGTGATTTTAACTGCTATACGGCGTGCAATCTCTTTGCCAGAAATACTGATCTTACACCGACAACATGCTTTATACTACTCAGACATTACGTCTACCTGCATATCTGCGCATGTTCTACCGTACATCACCTTACTTAATCTCCTGATTAGTCTTTCTGTCCGCTCTGCCTCTTCGTTCAGCTGATATGCTAATTTTTCAACTTCGTCCTTAATTTTTGCACACCAGTGTATATAAGCAATTTTATTGCATGATCATTAATAGATTACTTCTGAGAAAAAAAAACGTTCTTTAAGAATAAAACAGGGAATAAAGGAAAGAAAATTTGAAACGATTGTTTTCAGTGTCGCGCCAGACGATTCGTTAAGTTTTTGTATGCTCTCCATGAGCATCGCAGGTTACCAATCTGCTTTAGGACTCACCTTCTGCTAACACAATTTTTCGGTCTTTTTAACTTTATTACTAAGCGTCGCGTTCTTGGCGCTTACGCCACATTGCATTAACGCTGAAATCACAAAATATTCGGAAACAGCATATCTATTAGCATTTAGAATTCCCGATAGTGTGTTAGGGGCTGTTATACATATTTTTATATTCGCTACATTATTTCTTAGAAAACTAGCTGTTTGAGAGGCCACATGTCTAAGAGAGTTACCATAAAAAAGAAAAAGTATGCAATGATTTTAATAATTTTCGCTAGTGTCATTTCATTTCAATTTTTAATAATTCTAATTAGGTATCTCGTGATTTAGGTACATTTTTATATAAATTTATCCGAATAAAATGGTAGAAAAACTATTTTTAAGAACTGCGTTTATTGTTGATCCATCACTTCGGTCGCTACTCATTAACAGAAAGATTAAATCTGAAAGTTAAATATCTTCCACATTACTGAATGGCAACACGCTAGTGCACAAGGAGGTAATAAGCATTCTGTTTGAGGCCGCAGCAACACATTGCTTTCAAAAAGCCAGATATGTGGATTAAAAGTGAAAGATAAATTTTTTACATTTCCCGAACGGTGTGTTAATCGAACAATACACGTATGACGAAAATTGCTGTCGTAAAACATTTGCAAAGAAGTCTTGTGCCAACACAAGACAGGAAGTGCACTGACGCACTTTGCACACAACTTCGAAGAGGTTACTTCCACAGGTATGAAAACGTCTTCAAACTTAAGTACACGGTATACAAATGTTGCAGAATTACTTAATTTCAGAACTGCAGCAGTGGAATGGCGCTAATGACATTGTATGGATGAGAGATAGAGTCATCACCCGTAACTTTGTAGTTTCGTGACAGTATTATCTCTTATTATTTTAACGAATTTTTGATTAAGAAACTCAACGATTTCAAAGCGAGCAGTGGCAACACTGCACGGAATAAAACATTTTGATCTCCAGCACACGAGACTGTCTATCAGAAATTCTAAATTCTTTTAAATATTTTGCGATTTTCCTGTTGAATCGAATTTTATGTGGCGTAAGTGTCTACAGCGTAATACTTATAGTAAACACACAAAATGTTCATAATAAAAGGCAAAGTTTTATAGCAGGAAAACTTAGCATTGACAACACAAACTAAGAAAAGACTGAAAAAAAGGGAAGGGGGGAATCTGAAAGCTTTCAGATTTTATGCTACGCCCAAACGGACGTTTCCTTCATCTACAGACACATACACGTTTGGAGAGGATTTGGGCTAATGCCAGTTTGGGTTAAAAATACTTAAAAACATAAAAACAATCTTTACTTAAAAAGGTCTTATTCCTCACAGTGTTTTCTTTGCTGGATTTGAAATTGTTGAGTTTTTTAGTCAAGAACTAGTTAAAGTTTTACAAAATATGAAATAGACAATAAAACAAATTCCAAATTCATGCTTCCACGTATATATGTTCGGGTGGAGGACTATAGTTTTTAAACTTTTATGGCTCTAGATACCGTTGTTTTTTTACCGTTGTTTTTTTTTACAATACGATAAAAACATACATTCATGCAGATTCTTCATTATTTAGTTTCTTCAAATGTAACGCAGGCCAATAATATTTGGTGGCAACAATTTGAAAAGAATTTCAAACATCACACTCAAATGTTTCAACGCAAAATGCCGTTTCGAGACCAATAGCCCGTCTGAGTTAACGCCTCTTTAGGTTAAAAAGTATGCCAGCATTTGACGCTGCATGGGGAATTCTAAGCTATGCTGCTGTTAAAATCTTTGTAATTTTGTTGTTAAACCGTATATGGCGTAAGTGTGAAGAAAATGATGCTTGATAACAAAGCTAAAAAGACAAAAACAAATGGGTTAGTAGGAATGAGTGTAACAGCGGACTTGTAGGTTGCGAAGTCAGCGATTGCGTAAAAAAACCTTAACGGCCGTTTAAATCTGAGTGTTAAAAACCGTTAACTTTTCAGATTTGTTTTTGTAACTTTATATTTGGGAGTAAAAATGATAATGCTTCTCTCTTTTCCATATTTAAAAGTCTGGATCTTTTTTTCGTTTTTATGTTAGTAAAAATCGAAAATCCGTATTCGCACAGAAATGTGTAAAATTGTATTAATACACTTATATATTTTTATGAGATCGTCGGACAATCATATTGTTGCGAAAAATTCGGCGGTTGCGCCTGTATGTAAGCTTTCCGGCATAGCACTAGGGTTGCCATAAAATAGCGTATGGTAGGGATGCCAGATTGGCGACTTTATCGCCCATTTGGCGACCAAATTGGCGATATCCCATGGTCCAATCGGGAAGCTTCTAGAATAACTTCCTGTCGAGATATTTCTCGAAACCTGTGGAACCTAAGGAAAAGCTATATAAACCCTTGCGTTTCTGAGAGCCGGCAGTGTGATTAGTTGTGAGAAGTGTGAGAATAGCTGCTTACTGTGAGTGCTAAGCTACGCGAGAGTTTTGGTGAACAGAAAGCGATCGAGGTAGTGCTTTGCCGTGAAGCTACCTTTACAGTATAGCTTGACAGTGTATTGGTGATTGTTCCACGGTGTTTATTATAAGTTTAGTGTTGCCGTGAAGCTACCTTTACAGTTACAGCCTGAAGCTGTGTTGCTGATTGTTTCAGTGTATTTATTGTAGATTTTCGACGCTTTTAAAGGTGATTTTGGAACTGTGCTGTAAATACTGATTCTTGTAAATAAATTGTGCTTTTTATTGTTCTGCATCGTGTTTTCATCGGATACTCTCAAATCCACGAACCCGTATAACGCGACAATATCTAAGGTTAATCCAAATTACAAATTATAAAATAATTTTTATTGTATGCATTCGTAAAATTTGGCAGCACACTTCGAGAATCTACGTCAGGATGTAAAGTGCCGACGAAATAAACTGCGCTTCGTCTAAAACAAAAAGATAATATCGTCAGCTAAAGAACATCACCACGAGTTATTCAACAATTCATCTCAACACACACACAAAAAGAAGTAATGAAGTTTTTCGTATTTCTTAACACAAAATACAACTATAACAGAACCTGCACTTGTCAGTGGATTTTGACAACGTTTATCAACGGAGTTGACTGATTACAATATTCTTTTTGTGGTATATAATGACACAAGGAGAAAAATTAACTTCGTGATTTTGCAACTAATATCCGCAGGTTGCTTATTATAATTCACATTATTGTGAAAAACTTATTTTAAAAAGTATTTTGAATCCTTTTATGCGACACAAAAATGCGCTTCTCTTTCATATACGTTTCTCATTTTATCCAGTTACGTGGGAGTGAAGTCGAGTCTTTTTCTAAAGAGCATTTTCTTCAGAAATACGACCGATTTTTTTCCGCGTCAGCGGAAGAAGAATGTCTTCGATTTGGACGAAAAAAAGTAAATATTTATTCTAAACCTTAGGTTTTTATGGAAGAAAATGATTCTTCAATTCGGTAGCCAAAGCGATAAATCTCTCCGATACTTGATGTATTTTATGAAATGACATTTCCTGTCTAATAAATTCTTCCGAAGCTACTTTAATTCTTTTACTATTTGCTAAAATGTTTTCGGTATTTTCTGGCTTGGGCAGGACCTATTCATTGTTAACGTTTTCGAATGTATTTCATTATTTTACTTTTTGAGATGCTGGAAGTAAATAAATGACATCGGTTTGAAATGCTGATTTTTACGACTCCCATCAGTAACAATGTAAAGCTCGGATTCGTTTAACACATAACTTAGTAAAGAACAAGCGAAAACAACGATGTTAAATAACATTAATTTTAATTAACTGAGCACCAAAGATTTAATTGTCCAAGTACGTTAAAAGTTTTATTACATTAGGTATTTAATATATTACATTACATTTTATTACATTTATAATATTACAAATTTTATCACTTAATGTAATTGCGCTTGTCCAAGGATAATTTTTATAACATTAACGGAATGATAATATTCGACAAAGAGAAAAAAACATAGCCCTTAAACCAGCAATGAAATTTTAACTTAGGTTTAACTTTTAACTTTTTAACCCCTTCTTTTTCGTATGCCTTACGGTATAATTGAAAATACTGGACTCGCATTCGAGTAGTCCGGGGCTCGAGTCCTGGAAAGGGCATTGCACATTTTTCATATCTCATGTTTCAAAAAACGTTGATGTGTACACCAGATGAGTTCCTTGTACAGAATACTAAATTATACGCATTTTTCCTACATTTCATTTGAACTTGCTAAATTGAATTAAATCTACTTCGTCGATAGCTCATAAAACACACTAGAATAAATGGACTCTTTAAAATTCATTACATTTATTTACCACAGCGTCACTCTGGAGCTAGGTTTACCTAACAGCGTTACATCTCATTCATTTTATGACTCAGAATGCACAAAAAGTATAGAATCTGAAAAATTATCTAATCTTTGCAACATGTTTTATTCAAATACTATAATAAATCTAAAACGATGTATTATAAAAATTAAACAAATAAAAAAGAAACAGTTGTTCACAGACGATTCAGCACCGCTTACCTAATCGCATGCGCTACTCGTAAACATTCTCCTCTATCCGCAACTGAGTGGTGACAATATTTGCTGCAAATAGAAAACACTTATTTCTTAGAATTTCATTAGAGATATGCACTCCTTTGTAAAAAAAAATCGAAGAACCATGAAGGAAGTTTTTGTTTTTGATGAAACTGAATATGTGTATAGCTCATACACAGATAATAAAATGATTAAAAAATGAAGGGCATAGTACCTGTTCACGACTCCAACTCACCCATTGAGTGTTCAGATTAGTAGTTGGTCGAACCGTCCCTGGCGGCAATGCACGCTTGAATTCGTCGAGGCAAGGAGTGGTAGAGGTTCCTAATGTCATCCTGCGACACATTCTGCCAGGCATTCATCAGTTGTCGCTCCAGATCTGCATTATTTTGTGGTGCCCGATTCTGGCGGCCTACCATGTCCCAGACATGCTCGATGTGTGAAAGCTCTGGTTACCTTGCTGACCAAGGAAGAGTATCAACCGCACGGATACAGTCCAGAGATATGCGAGCGGTATGTGGCCTGGCATTATCTTGTTGGAAAATGGCCCCAGGATGACGTGCCATGAAGTGTAATGTAACCAGCCTCAGGATAGTATCAACATATCGTTGAGCTGTTAAAGATTTACGAAGGCTGACTAAAGATGACCTGCTGTCGTAAGAATAACGCCCCACACCATCACACTAGGGGTTATGGCTGTATGCCTTTGTAAAACAAAGGCTGATTGCGACCGCTGGCCCCGTCCTCTCCAGACACGGTAGTCATCTGCTTCAAGAATGAAGCGGGATTCATCGCTGAATACTATAGGATGCCAGTCTAATGGCAGCCATGATAAGCGGCTGCAACACCACTCCAGACTACTCCGCCGATGTTGTGGGGTCAAAGGCAAACGTCTTAAAGACATCTGTGAGCGTAACCTCGCCTCAGACAAGCGCTGTGAGATGGTGGACGGTACCACGGGAGGTATAGACGTGGCTGTAATGCGTTTAATAGTGAACAACGATACCATTGGGGCGGTTCGGGCCTGGCGAACAATCATCCTATCTTGCCTCGCATTTGTGCTCCTTGGCCTTCCAGAGCCTTCAAATACGTACTGTACATACGTACGTACGTACAGACGCCACGGAAAAATCTCTTCTGAATCCATTTTAAATCAGTTTTATAATTCGCTTGCGAAAAAAGAGTCCTTTATTATATCCTTACGTGCAGATGTCAAGGAAACACATCGTTAAATTGCATTCGACAGCGCTCAAAATGAATATTTTCGTTGCAATTTGGTACCCGGAATTTTTTGTGATTACAATACTTCCTTTACTTCGTAGAAGGAAGTAAAAAGCCTTATGACTGTACAAACTAACTTAAATATATATTTAAGAGGAAATGTGTAGATAGAACACTTTCACAGCATTTCAATTAGAAAAATACAAAAGTTTGTTTTGAACTGCTCGTAATAACTTCAGTGCAAAATGTGATTTATGAATTGAGACTTAGAGCATGTTGAAAGTCTCTTCTGATCTAGATAGCATAAAAACATCAATGTACATAATGTACATTATTTATATACAGTCTACAAAAGCGTGTTTACCCATTTTTAGAACGATTTCGGAGCCGTTAAAATAATGTTTAAAATGTGAAGCATATTTTTTAATAATTGATCTGATAGACTTTTTCTGGACTGTAAGTTTGCTTCAGTGTTTCCATGATAAAAGGGTCTCGTAAAATTTCTCAGGATATTTCCATTCCTGTTCCACTGCTTTCTAAAATCCATCAAATGTGTCGGGTTTGCGTTTAGAAAGAGCTCTTTTCAAGAGCCCAAACGCGCAGTAGTCCATAAGTGAAACTTCAGGTGATTTCGCAAGACATAGTTTGAAAATATATATAAGCAATACCTATATCAGGCTTCATTCTTATTTCAAATATTTCAGTGGTGCTCTTTGAAGTATGGCTTGTTGCTTTGTCTTGAAGAAGTTTCCGTCTTTGGAAATCTCCGGGATAAAGAAATGGAATTTTTCCTATAAATATTGGACGTAAAACTTTCTGTTAATATCATGTTTACTTTATAGTAACGTTTTTAACGTTTATTCTTCTTCTTTTTAATTTCTCAATGTTTGAGACAATTATAAACCCTTCATAATGAACCTTTTTTTGCTTTGATGATAAAGGTTTGTACATATTCTTCCCTTCGTTTTCGATAATAAATAGAACTTTTCTTGATGCATTTGTTTAAGTAAACTCATGCTTCATGAAGGGACTCAATGTATTTCCATTTATCTCATGCTAAATAGTTTTCATACGGGGATCTAAAAATTGTTCTGCGTTGAGCCACATGCCTCAGCAAAAGCTGGTGAACATTATGATTTTTAGCTCTTTTTATCTGTAAATATTGGTTCATCATTTCATTTATTGTTGCTACAAATGTATTTAAAAACTTTGAAATTTATTTCTGCTTTGAGGATTTTTTCTTGCTACGAACAGTTTGATTTAAGAAACATTAGAAAACGTACGTACTCTTTTCGGGTGTCCGTTTGGAGTCTTCTTTCTATTTGAAAGTAAGGATTGGTGGTTTTTCCCTTTTCGATAAAAGCTGCTTATTTTGCGCTCAGAAATTTTAATGCCATGCTTCTCAGAACAAATATTTCTTTTTGGAAAGCGCAAAAACCATATCTCGTTTACATGCGATATTTTTAAAGATGAATAAATTTAAAAGTAGCGGACGATATTCTCATTTCAAATAATAAACTGTTAACAGATATATTTTTTCCAAAACAGTTGATTTTTTTAATTCTTTATCAAATGTTTTATAAAAATGTGTATACACCCTCCGTATTTCACCGCATTTGTGTTTTAGTGCTGAAGAACGTTATAATAATAACAATAAAATATTTTATAAGAACAGATTAATTATTTCCCTTAAATTTCTTATTGTAAAAATTCGTTTGTTTATGTATATTATAGTATATAGTAAAGGATTTCGAATGGATTAATGATGTATACTAAGGTACTATTGCATTTTCGGAATTAATAATTTTCATCCTGACTTAAATGCGACAATGCAAAAGCTGGTAATTCTAAAAAACTCTAATTTCAAGATGAAACAGTTTAAACAGAAAGAAAAAAAATTAAGGAAAGAAACTCAATTTAAGAAATTGCGTTTTCTAAGGCATAAGAAATCTAAACTGTTTAAATCTGAATATAAACCTTGGATCTCTACTACGATAAAAATTTGGAATCGTTCATGCTTGAAGATTCTTCTGTGCATTTTTTTCTTCCAGTAAGAACCTTTTTTTTATTTCTTGTAGCTGTTTATTCTAACCTGTTGCCAACAACGAAATAAAAATTCATTGTACTGAAAAGAAATAAACGATACTTTTATTTTGTCGAATAGAAAAACATATTGTCATGAAATTTTCTTTACACCATTGTTTTGAATAAATACGCTAATAGAAGCTTCCTAATACTGCAGACCAAGATCACGCTTAATTCAACTTAGTAAATATTTGAGCGAATTTACACGCAAAACTCTTTGCATAAAAATAATGAAATATTTATAGATTATCCCTAATTTCTATGCTCGAAAAAATGTGTTCCACGTGCATTCATTTTCTTCTCCATCTACGCTTCTACTTTATTACGCGAGGCAAATTGACTTTTTTTAAATGATAGTGGCATCGATAGTCTTCGTCATAAGCTGGTTTTTATCTGATTATTTCATGTAATGAAATTCCTACTATATTTATACTTTCTTCTCTGTCGAGAATTTTCTCTTATTATTGATCTGTTCGATTAGACATAGTTCTAGCCATAGTCAGAAGTCTGAAATCATATCACTGCCAACATTCGAGCAAAAACTCCACCACTTTTCTTCAAAAAATGTTCACATGTGGTAGACAAGATGCCATTTATCATCCTACCCGAAACTCAGGTTATTCCCTTGCTGTAAATAAGAACATCCGCTGGCATGAGAGTCTTGAAAAGGTTGTCTTCTCTGTCAGGAAGGAAGAAATTCCAACACCTGCTTGGATGGATGAATAACTTGCCTCGGGCCTATACTCGAGCGAGTAAAGAAAGTACGCAGCTTAGTATTTGTGTTTTACTTCGCTAGAAATTTCTCTAGTACTGGAAATTTTTCAGTCTTTAAAGTTAGTATTAGATACAGAGCTTTGCTAAGCTAAGAATGATTAAATAATTCCAATAAATAATATGGTTTCTTTCTCCTTCTTATTAGTGTGAATAATAATTTAGCGTTAATTCATCCATAAGTGCTATTATGATAGAAATGTGGGATGTAAAATAAGCACCAGACTTAATTTTGCATAAACACAGAAATTTTTGAGAAGGTAAACCGTTCGTCAAAACGATATAGTTAAATATTCAGTTTCGAGTTTGGAGGAGCAGGTTAATTACTGCAAAGCAAATATTTAGAAAAGCTAAAAACTGTCCTTATGTTAATAACAGGTACAGGTTAAAATGTAATAGGGTACCTAGTGTTTCCTATAAGTAAATGGGAATAGCCCTATTTTACTTTTAACTTATAGTTTTCGAAGTAGGATGGCTTGCAAAACATTTTTTCTTTTTTTATTATTAATGTTTCGTGTTTTAAATTTATTAATTACATATCATGTTCTTGGCTCTGATGTCCCGCAAAATTTAATTCAACAGCAAAATCACAAAATATTTAAAAACAGCATATCTTTAGAGTATGAAATAGATAGTCTCGCGCTTTCTGGAGGTAATAATATTTATCCCGTACAGTGTTGTCACTACTGTCTTTCAAATCGCTGATTTTGTTAATCAAAAATTCGTTAAATGCTTTCAAAATATGAAACAGATAATAAAACAAATTCGGGCTTCCAGGTGCACATATTTGGATGGAGGACTACATTATTCAAAATTGGATGGTCCTAAGTACCGTCCTTTTTCACAGTGCGAGGAATATTCATGCATACATCCAGATTCTTCATTATTTAATTTCTTTAAAAATAATACAAGGTGATAATATTTGTGGCAACAATTTGAAACGTGTTACAGCCGTTTAACGACACAAAATCTCCTTTCGAGAATAATAGCCCATTCGGTAGCTAATGCTATTTCGGGTTAGTAAAAGAAAATTCTTAGGAAAATTTTATTATATTATACGCCTTTGATTCGGGAATTTCCGGAATTCTTTAAATTCCCGAGTAAGGGAATTTTCACGAATTTTCGGTAATCTAAAATTTGAAGAACTTGGGAAAATTCTGGCGTTTTCGCCACAGACCTGGGCGGCTGTGGAATGTTCCCGAATTCTTGTAACTCACAATTTTGCTCCTGGCAAAAATAACAGATAAGATTAATTTTAAGTACATAAAAATTATTAAATTATTGTAAAGTTACTTTTTAAATTTCATTTTAAAAAGAATTTATTATATAAGTTTCCGTAAAAGGATGACAAAAAATAGTTAAATTATTGTTGACATGTAACACACTTGTAAAATGATTTATAACTCCTATTGTGCGCTTGGAATCGGAATAGAACATTTTACGCAAATGGTTCTGGGAAATGCATTCATGTATTTGTCTGTTGAATGTTCAAAACATGCCAGACTTATTTAGAAACTTTACTTTCAGTTTGCACAAGTGATTACAATAGGAAACGTAAATAATTTGGAAACTACAAAATACAATGTTTGCTTTCAGAAACCTAGAAAAAAATACTTTTGTTTGTAAGATTTTTAGTTTATTTTTATCCGCAATGGCATAGATATGAGTTGAATTGATTACAAAATCGAAAGCATTTCTTTCTGGGTGTGTGTGTTTTTACCTGTTTTGTATTATATTCAAATACGTTTTTTAATTTAAGCCTAAATAGTTCGATTTTTTTTTGTTGTTGTTGTTGTTGTTGTTACTACTTTATACGATTTTATGAAACTAATTCATACTATATAAATTGAATTAAATTGAATAAAGGTATCGAAAAAGCAGAAATAAATATAATGAAGAAAGAAAACCAATAACAGATAACAGGTACTCCGAATGCTGCATAAAGAAAGACAAATACTGTGATAATTAATTTTTCAAATGGAATAAACATGCCCAATGGTAAACGTCAAAAGAAAAAAAATGAGACGGTTCTATATCTCTCGTTCTACTGGGCCGAATGCCAAATTGCGTTTTTCATGTCTCGAAAGAGCGACTTAGTACACTCACGTTTGTGAAAATTGCAACACCAAGAAGGAATCGTCATAATTGAATGCAATTTAATACAGAGTTGAGTGGTAGTGGTACAAATAAATGATTAAATGTTCAAAGCAAACAAACAAGAACAAGAGATCAGAATCAGTATTTTGTGTGGCCACCACGCGCCGCAATAAGTGCTGCTACACGACGTGGCATGGAGTCAAACAAAGTTTGAATGTCTGACTGAGGAAGAGCATTCCATATCGTTTGTACGCGTACCCAAAGTTCGTCTGCAGACGCAACAGGACGAGGATCACGAGCAAGACGCCGACCAATGACATCCCACACATGTTCAATTGGCGACATATCCGGGGAACACGCAGGCCAAGGAAGAAGCTGTACCTGCTGCGCTGCAAAGAAGGATTTAACAATCCGAGCAGTATGAGGGCGGGCATTGTCCTGTTGAAATACAGCGCCTGGCAAGCTTTGAAGGAAGGGAACAGCTTCGGGCTGTAGAACTTCACGGATATACCGGTTGCTGTTCAGATTGCCCACAATTCGTAGCAATTGAGATCGTCTATGATATGCTATGGCGCCCCAGACCATAACTCCGGGTGTTCGTCCACTGTGGCGTTCGATAATGCACTCCGGAAGGTGGCGTTCACCGGCATAGCGTCTGACACGAATGCGGCCATCATGGTACCACAAATTAAAGCGGGATTCGTCAGAAAACACGACATGCTGCCAATCAGCACGCCAGTCTCTATGCTGATTGGCCCATTGTAGCCGCAGGCGGCGATGGTCGTGCGTTAGGGGGATCCTGTATAAAGGAGTCCGTGCGCGCAGTCCACACTGCAGCAGACGTCTACGAATTGATGAAGCACACAATGAAACACCTGTAGCTATTGACCACAGTGCTGCCAATTGTCTAGAGGAAGCTGTACGGTCCGTCCGCGCCATGCGGACCAGGTGTCTATCATCGCGAGCTGACGTCACATTTCGGGGTCCACTCCCGGATTTCCGAGTTGTCCGACACTCGTCCGTCCACTGCTTCCAAACGCGCATCACTGTGCTGCTGTTACGCTGCACACGAGAGGCTACTGCACGATACGACAATCCAGCTTCACGAAGGCCGATGATTCTCCCTCGTTCAAACTCTGTAAGTTGTTCAAATCTCGCTCTCTTTCGTCGACGAGGCATAAGTACAGATTGAGTTAACGTTTACCACTAGCAGATAACCACCGATAACCATACACGCCTCGCTACAGCCGTCTATTTATTCGGATCCATCAGCCGTTCAGAGGGCGCTGCTCAGCATACGCATGCGCTACGGATTTGCAATTCTAATCATTTGCATATCATGCGCTACTTTGCATTTCCTGAAAATTTCAGCTCACTCGCGTAAGTCCTTCATGGTGTTGCAATTTTCACAAACGTGAGTGTATATATATCAGATTTATATATAGCCTTGTCTAATATGGTTTTTTATTGACACAAAATCGGACTTTTTCTGAAATGGCGTGCCATTTTTCTCCATATTTTGATTCTACAACTCAGATTATACATAAATTTTAAATTTTGTAAAATTTGATGCGAAATTTATGCAGAAATTTAAAACTTTATCTTGGCGCATTTTTTTCCAGTATACGCCAAGAATATTTCCACGTGGCGAACTTCTTTTTATATTGCAGCCTATTTTCCTTTCTCTTTTTACATTGTGCATAGCGGAAAAGAAGTAACATCTTTCCTACTTTCAAATAATTTTAATAAGTGCCTAAACCACATTTGATGTTATTATCGCTTTCAACAAATATGCCAAATTTGAAAACGGGCCAATATATAAATTCACGTACATCTTCGGAAATTTTGAATAAAAAACTCTAATTTTCTGCAGATATGCTTCGAAATACATCTACTTTAAGATAATGGTAAAAATTGTATATATTATAAGTCAAAATATTTTTCGAAAAACTTATAAAAATTATTTAAAAATACAAATTTTAAATAAATATATACAAAATACAATTAACAGCAAGGTCCTAAAATTTTGAGAGATAATTATTTAAAAACTACTAGTGCGATTTTTACAAAATTTGGCAGTTTGGCATCATTTGAGTCATAAAATCAAAATATGGCAAAAGGTTGGTATGTCATTTCAGAAAAAGCCCGATTTTGTGTCAAAATATCCATATCAGATATTTTGATATAAATTATCTCGTATTTTTATTTTTATAATATTTATATAAATCTAATACATATCTTAAGTCACGCTTTCGAGACATGAAAAACGCAGATTGAATTTCGTTAATCGGCCTAGAAGAACGAGAGATATAGAACTGTCCCAATTTTTTTTTTTTTTGCAGTGTACCTCGGTACTCTCCATTAATCAGCTGCAGGCCCTTAGACGTATATACCAAACTGTGTGTATATCAAATGAACTCTTCCAGTAAGATATAAAGAGAAAATAAACCGTCCTTATATAAAATTCTATTGCTTTATTATAACACTATTTAACATTAAAATACAAATGCCGTGGGTTTAATATATATCTATATACTGTACATAAATGAAGGACAGCCTATTTACAGTAAGTACATATATACTTTTCTGCTATTCAGATCACAAGCAATTTTCCTACATACTCTAATCTGTGCTTGGTAATCGATATCACTTTCTTTGCAGCATTATCGTATTTAATAGGATCTGATCGTTTTTCCTCAGTCGTAGACACTATCGAAATCGGCATAGAGTGTCCGATAACCAAGTCCCGAATACCCATGTTATCTTCATTCTTTTCAACAATTTCTTTTTGCACTTCCCTGGTGAACCTAACAATTTTCTAAGTTGAGAGGTAAGAGAAATACTTCAAAGTTCTCTCGCGGTCATTGATGAAGCCATCCTGTAATCGAAGAACACATTCTGCTGTTAAAAATACCATTAATATACTGAAAACGTCTGATTAATACACCACGTAAGTTCCCTGTACTTCTAGTAATTATACACAGGTTTCGCTGCACTTCGTTTAAACTTATTTCTCCGAATTATTCTAACTTAAAGAATTGATCTTTCAAGGTCAGTTGAAAATGACAACAAAAATTGCAAATTTTGAAATTAAGCATCCCGGGTTGTGTTGTACGGGAGCCCAGCTTCTCGTAGTTTTATTTTTCATATACAACTTTCCCATATACAAGTTTTGGGACCGGGAGACCGTAGTAAAAGTAAGATTTCGTTATTATTCCTCCAAAATAATTTTTTCTTAAATTTGAAATTGCGAAAGCATAAATATTTTCCTCATTCGAAACATTTCTATAATTAAAAATGTCTATAATCCACGGTTGTGAAAATTAAGACAGGGTAAAGACTTCCAAACTTCCTTCAAGGATAAGACAGGAAATTGCCTTCACCAAATTTACTTTATTTCTTCAGTATATTTTTAATTTAATTATTCTAACTATCAAGAATTTAAAATTTTATTAAATTTAATTCTGCCTCGATCTTTATTAGAGTTAATGCATAAGTTACATTGCTTATCAAGTTTAACGTTTGACTTTCCATTGGAAGTCTTAACTTTTTGAATAAATTGCACAATTTAATGGTAGTTATATTTATTTTAATTTCATTATGCTGTTAATAAATTAAATCTATGCATCCGAGATGCAATATTTTTATAAAAAGTGGATTAATTTTTGGATTATGTTATTATATATAGAGGTGATTCGCTACCAGACCGACAAATTTGCAGGGTGTGTAGGGGGGGGGCAGATACGACTCAGAATCACATAAGAATGCAGGGTCGCAAATGCCGTAGTCGCGAGCTGTGGTGCAAAGAAGCAGGGGAAAAGAGCGGAATCAGCAACACATTAATGCGACAGAAAATATTTTATGGAAAGATTGTACTACAGCAGGTGTTAGAATTTACGACAAGAAGTCATCTGGCTGGCCTGACAGCAACGCTGCATGGAATTCCTTGAGTTTTGGAAGATTCCTGGTATATTACGTATCCTCCTGGCAGTACAGATTTTCGAGCGACGAGGTCTTCAACTGAAGGAACGGGTGTCTCGTACACCAAACTCTTCATATGATCCCAGAAGAAGAAGTCCATGCATGATAGGTCCGGTGATCTGGTAGGCCAATAAACCTGGCCACGACGTCGTGTAATGTGGAGAAACGCCGTCATGCTGGTACCACATGGACCTACACCGGACCTATTATGCATGTACTTCTTCTTCTGGGGTCACATGAAGAGTTTGGTGTACGAGACGCCCTTTCCTTCAATTGAAGATCTCGTCGCTCGAAAATCTGTAGCTGCCGGGAGGATACGTGACATGCCAGGTATCTTCCAGAACGTAAGGAAGTCCATACAGCTGTGCTTCCAAGCATGTCAGCTGACTTTTGGTTGTAATTTCAAACTCTTATTGTAGCACAACCTTTCAATAAAATGTTTGCTGTCCCATTAATGTGTTGCTGTTTATGTTCTTTTCCTATGCTCCTTTGCACCATAGCTCGCAAATACGGCATTTGCGACCCTGCATTCCTATGTGATTCATATCTGTAAGCCCTACACACCCTGCAGTTTTGTTCGGTCTTGTAGCGAATCACCTTGTATATGGTTTTGCCGATTGCGATAAAAGGGATGTACACAACTAGATGTTATAGCCCATTTATGTCCCATTTACAAAATTTCAACTTTCTAAGACTAATCTTTTTTCTTAGTTATGCGAGATATGTATACAGACGTCACAAAATATACATTCTGAATCCGTTTTATAATCCGTATTGGAATACAGTCCTTTATTACGTCTGTACATCCAGACGTCACGCAAAAAACAGTCAAATATTATTCGGGAATGATCAAAAGGAATTTTGATATTTCCTTTTGAAATCTGAAATTCGAAGTTTTTGCGATTACAATATTTCCTAACTTCGAATAAGGAAGTAACAATTCATGGATAGTTTTGTAAAACATCATTTTTTCCTTAAATACAGTTTTTTGGATACTCTAAAATATGTATAGAGCTATAGGCGGAAAAATTTCAAATGAAGACATCAAAGGGAATGCTTCTAACCAGCCGGAATTTCTGAATTTAAATTTCAATTGAAGTTAATGGGTAAGGCACACAAAATAATGCAAGTCACGAATCTAAATAATGCAAATCTTATTTTCTACGCGACGAGCCTTTGATACAAATTCTGAAGCATAAATCGTTTTTTAGCTTTTAAATCTTCTCAGGTATGCCATGCGTATTACAAAGAATTCGCATTTTCTGTTTTTAACGTATTCGAGTAATGCTGTATTTAGTTGGAAAGAATATTATCTACATCATTCTAAAAATTGCTTCTCCGAGTCGAAAACTGCTATTTTCTTAAAATGCAAGAAGCAAAAACTAAATCGCCTAACATCTTTTTCCTTGTTGTATTTCACAATAAATTTATTTACTGAAAGAGGGAGCACAAGAAGCGAGCAAATTATCTTCGAAAGCTTTTGGACGGATTGGTTATTTAGAAATAAAATATTCAATTCTCTTTTTTTCCTCTGAATGTTAAATTTTTCGATGTCCTGTAAGCGCATTTTGAATAATATATTTAAGCTTCCTTAGCGCCTTAAAAACACTTAATAATACTTCAAACTTACTTTCATAGTTATTAAAAATGAAGACGGTGGGGGAAATAGAAAAGTTAATTGATTTTTTCAAATGTAATGATGACTGAGATGAAAATGAAATAAATTTACCTTTATGTAAAAACGGCATGTCAATTTTTAAATAATTTTGACGCATTGAAATAAATTCTGAAGTTAAATTAATTAGTTTAATAAATCTAGAATTTAATTCAGTGAAATAAAACATTATAAAGCTCATAATAGTTAGAAGAAAAAATTAGAAAATTTCGAATAATTAAATAATTATAAGTAACAATAACTGAAATTCAAAATATTATCTCAAATATAAGTAACTAGCGGAAGTATCTGATGCCAGTTAAGTTAGATTGAGAATAATGTATCTAACAACAGCGAGAACGATACTGCTGTAAGCCTTCTCTAATAATGATGCAAAAAATACGATTCATAGTCATACATTTTCCAGTCTGATGCGATGTGGAACCCATATAAAAAATTTCTATAGAAAAATAAGCTAATTCTCCCTCATTATATCAGCAACAACGGCACGCAGTTTATTATTTTTGTTTTTCCAATCAAATGGTCGTCAAAGCTCAAGTTCCATCCATAGTTCACCTACACAGTCCAGTCACATTAATGTGACCACCACGTACTTTCCATTTCAGAGTTAAATAACCAATCACAGAAGGCAGGTGGCAGCACAGTGCAGTTGAGCGTATATAAAGAGTGTGTGAGGGCTTCGGAAAACATTTCAATCATTGGCGTAATGCAGAAACGAAGCGATTTATCCGACTTCCAAAAGGGCATGATCATTGGCTTTCGGGCCAAGGGTGGAAGCATTTCCGAAACGGCTGAGTTTGTGAACTGTTCGCGTGCCGCCGTGGTAAAAGTGTACCGTGCATGGCAAAATGGGACTGTCCAAAATCAGCGACGTGGCAAATGTGGTGCACCACGGGCCATAGATGACAGAGGCGAACGACGGTTGCGGAGATGCGTTCGGGCAGATAGACGGGCTACCGTTGAGCAACTGACCACCAAAATGAACCAAGGGGCTACCAAAAGTGTCTCCCAAAGTACTATTCAGCGAACATTGCTGCGTCTGGGCCTCCGAAGCAGACGCCTGGTTCGTGCACCTATGCTGACTGCTGTTCATCGACGGCGAAGGCTAGAATTTGCACGCCAGTACAGCAGCTGGACGTCCACTGAGTGGCGACAGGTTGCGTTTTCGGATGAATCGCGTTTTATGCTCCATCGGACAGATGGACGTTGGCGTATAAGGCGTGAAACCTCTGAAAGGAACCACCCTGCAACCATTGCCGGAACGGTCCAAGCTGGAGGCGGGAGCATTATGGTCTGGGGAATGTTTTCCTGGCATTCTCTAGGTTCACTGATCATTGTGGAAGGCACAATGGATCAATACAAGTACGCATCTGTCCTTGCGGACCATGTTCACCCCTACATGCGCATTGTTTTTCCTCAGGATGATGGCATCTTCCAGCAGGACAATGCGAGGTGCCGTACAGCTGCCAGTGTACGTGCGTGGTTCGAAGAGCACCAGGATAAGTTTACCGTCCTTCCCTGGCCAGCAAACTCACCTGACTTAAACCCAATCGAGCATCTGTGGGACCATCTCGATCGAGTTGTTCGCGCCATGGATCCTCAACCGCGTAATCTAGCGCAGCTGGCCACGGCATTAGAGTCGGCATGGCTCAACATCCCAGAGAACACCTTCAGGGACCTATGTGACTCTCTTCCTGCACGTCTCGCAGCAGTCCGCTCTGCGAAAGGTGGTTATTCTGGCTTTTGACAGATGGTCACATTAATGTGACTGGACTGTGTATATTCAAATTTAGTTGATTCAATGTGGCAACAAATTGATAATAATAGATAAAAAACCAATAATGCGAACAAACAAACAAACACAACTCTGTAAATCAACAGTTTTTATAATACTTTTAAAACTTAATTGGGGACTTTACTTATTTAATTTAAAATTTAAAAAAGCTAAAAATACTTAAAGAAACTTATTCTGTAATATTTTGATCGTATTAACCGAACCGTTGATCCGAATAAGTGAAGTATTTTCCACATTTTCGTGTACAAAAAAGAGGGTCTTCAGCAATTCAATACCAATATCGGAATAATAACAGTTAGCGCGATCACATTAAATGGGGTCTCTTAGACCATCAGTTAAATAGTTCACAATTTAGTGCGTTCTCTTGCATTTTTCAGTGTTTTCTGTCAGTGGCGTTTCACAGTTAATTTATGATTTCTTTTTATTATTTCTTTTCTTTCATTTCTTTCCTTCAATTTCCTAGATTTGCGTTGCTGTATCTTAGAGAACTAAGGGCCCTCGAGAAATTTTGATGGAATCCATTAATTCTACACAAGAAAAAATAAATAATATAAAATGTTAAATAACCTTTAATGTATATGAAATGACAGTTAAATTCAATAGACTAGTGTATCTCAGTTAAAGTTATCATTCGAATACTGCTGTCGTTCCGCCTGTGTGTATACGAAAACCTGGAAAATACATCGGTTATTGAAATCAACAATTCGGTTAATATGATCAAAGTACAATAGCATAATTATTTTTTTAAAACTGAAATAAATTCGCTAAATAAGATATGAAAAAACCGAAGTCAGAATGGATTATAAAACAGCCAAATGACAGTGAAATATTGCCAAGTAAGGGATTAAATCACCAAACAGCTTGATTTTGATTTTTGTTAAACATTTAAAAACAGGGAAAAAAGCAACCACAGTTTCGCCTAGATTTTGAATTGTACTGAATTTCATTTTGATCAGACACAGATCCCTCTTGTTCAGGAGCAAGAGCATTTCTGCAGAATTGTTTTTCCTTCTGCTCTTGAACGAAAAATTCCCTGAAAATATCTGCGACAAACCAGTATTGCGTTTTTGCCTAATTTAAATTTTTCATTAGCATGTTCTCTTCAAACATCCATAAGAGCAATTCATAAAAGATCTTTCGCATTAAAGACATTATGAAAAGTTCATGAAAATACTTTTTTCTTGTACTTTTCTAATTAAAATGACGTGAATGTTTTTAGTAATATTTATATTAAATTACGTAAATTCCATGGCTGTTTTTTAAGTATACTTTTCTCGTCGTTTAGTCTTATATATCGTTTAATGTTATCAAAATTGCCGAGGAGAAAGGTTCATCATATAAAATACGTACTGTAAATACGTATTATACCCATATATTTGTATCATACTGAGTACGTTATATTCATACCTTAAAATTAGTTACTAAGAAGAAATAAATTGTTCTTATTTCCTTGTACAAGTAAAGAAACTATTGTAATCGCAAAAAATTTCGGGTATTATATATCCACGGAAATATCCACTTCGACTTATAAGGTATTTCTCCCGCCTTCTTCGCATGCCTCCGTGGTCAGCACGCTCGGCGCGTATTTGAGAGGTCAGTGGTTCGAGTCCCGGCGACGGCATTGCTCATTTTTCGCATCTCCTGCTTTCCAAAAATACCTAATGTCTCTACAGTAGCAACCGAACTAAAAAGGGTCGTGGATGATGATTCTTCACCACCAGGATTGGCGATTGGGTCCCCTAATCCCCAGTCGCCCTTTAAAAGGGATGGTATATAATGTATTTGTCCCGCTTTCTTCACATGCTTTCGTGGTGTAGTGGTCAGCACGCTTGGTGCGTATTCGAGAGGTCCGTGGTTCGAGTCCCGGAACGCCATTGCTCATTTTTTGCATCTCCTGCTTTCGAAATAATCTAATGTCTCTACAGACTTTTTATTTTTCATTTTTTAAATATTTTTCGCAATATATTTATTAATATATTTAATCTAATATTTAATCTTCGCGATATATTTTAATATCTTTCGCAATATATTTTTCATTAGAGAAATATTTTAAATGGCGAAAATATTCATGACAGTGTCAAATTTAAAAAAAATATTTTGGACAAATAACGAAATCTAACTTTTAATGCGGTCTCCCGGTTTTTATGCTTATATTTGCAAATGTTTTATACGCTTTATGAAAAACATAATTAGAAGAAGTTTGACTCCCGTACGACAAAAATTGATCGGGATACTTAATTTCAAAATTTGCAATTTTTGTTGTCATTTTCAACTTGCCTCGAGGGATGATTTAATTAAGTTTGAATAATTTGAGGAAATAAATTTAAACGAAGGGCAGCAAAAAATTGTATTATTAACATGTTGTACAAGGAGGTAATGTGACGTCAACATCAAATTTTTAACACGTTGACTACCACAGCAAAATAGGGTAAAAATACTCTGTCGGACTATTTTTTAATTACAGTGTTTTCTTACCCATTTATCGTAAAAATTTAGTTTAGTACATACATTTCGTTTAAACTTTTTATTCTTTTGATTATTTTGAGTGTTTTCCCAGTGATTCGCTTTCATATAAATAATAACTACTTAAAAATTACTTCACCAAACTATATATTAAAATCATATAATAATATACAGAAAAAAGCTGGAAACCAAGAATATGGTGCAACTTTTTGAGACCGTAGAAATAATTTTAACCATACAAATACGTGTTTTTGTGAAGCACGAGTCACTTATACAGCTTCAAACAATACAAAGCCATTGAATCATCTTTCATGCACACGGCTCGGAAAAGTGAGGCCGGTGACGCTCAAGGCAAAGTGTTAAAATGAAATAATCAACTCTATACAAATAATTTGTGTAAATACGAAAATCATTTCGATACGGAGAGATGCTACATTTAAATATTTTAAGTTACTTGTTTTTGCTTGGCAACAATCAGTGCTCATTACCTAAAATGCTAAAATTATTTCCTGAAACATTGTGCCCTAACAAATACTGAGAATATCTCTCGTATAACTTCCCTAGGATAAAAAATACTGCCATGAATAAACTACAGCTTAATTGCAGGCAAAGACATTAATCGTATTTTTTTCTCATCGCTGAGCAGCTTCTTTGTGTCTGCGACGTTACAGAGTTGAGTGGTAGAATCCTGCTGCATTATAGCCATGAATATTAAATTCGTTACGCTTCCGTAGGATCATATTATGCTAAGGCCTTTTAAATAAGCGTGTCTTTAAGAAAAAATAATTAAGCGACAAATTTAACGTTAATGCTGAAAAGTGAAGTCATTCGAATTTTTTCTAAATATGCGTTAAGCGTTGTGTTTCTTTCCAAAGCGGTAATTGTTGAATTTTTAAATTCTAACTTTGTAACTATTGCGTCCAGAATTTACTTCATAGTGAGTATGACCTTCACAGAAAGTAAATAAAGCATGTGATGTGGCCAGCTCGTGAAAGATTCCCAAATTCGATCCAGATGATACACTACAATCGGTGTGATATTTTCAAATTAAAGCATAAGAACGGATGGAATTCTTATATGAAGCTTCCAAAAATTTCTATTTTCCCTATTTAAGCTTTCTATATTCATATAAAGAATTCATTAGACTTTTGAATTAATTCATAATGAAGAGCAAACTCTATAGCCGGCGCAAATGAAATATTACCTTTTTATTTCAATTGATAATGGCAGCCACTCGGCAGTCGAATAGTGCCTATTTCAGATATTTTACACATTTTGATAGCCTTACGGTACGAAGAGAAGCAGCAATCAATCTACAGTGTCTCACAAAAGTGATGGGACACTTGTGCTTTACAAAAGGAAACTGTGGTAAAATAAATTAAAAAAACATGTAAAAATTTTTTGTGGGTGTGTTTAATACTTGAATTTAGTAACAATTATTACATAACATACATTTTCTCAAAATACTAAAAGATTAATTTAATAAAAATACAATTGTTTAGAACGGAGCAAAAAATGGCTCACATAAGTGATGGGACACTTACTTTTCCACCAAATATTTATCCAAAAATTTTACTTTTTAAAAGGTTTTAATATTTTGTTGGATTTCCTTTTACTTAACATGATTTAATCTTCATGGGATGGATTCGAATAATGTTTTTGTGATTTCTGGAGTGATTTTACTCCATTCTTCTTGAAGCACCGATTTTAATTGTTGTTTTGAAGAAATGGTGTGTTGGCGAATTCTTGATTCCAATTCTTGCCAAATATTCTCTATGGGATTTAAGTCTGGAGATTGTGGTGGTGTTTTTATTATTTCAGCACAGTTATACAGCACCAGAGTCTAACGTTCAAAGCAGTGTGCTTGGGGTCATTGTCCTGGTAGGATTTAAAATCGTTATGAAGGTTCAATTTTCGTGCTGAGGATTTCAAATTTTGATTTAATATGCCAATATACTTGCACTGATCCATCATACTGTCAATAAAAACAAGATTACCAAATCCAGCGGACGACATACACCCCCATACCATAACTCCTCCTCCACCATGTTTTACTGTTGGCACCAAGTTCTGTTTGCGAAATTTTTCCCTGGGTTTTCTCCACACCAAGATTCTACCGTCAGAACCAAATATATTAAATTTGCTCTCATCAGCAAGTATAACTTCATTCTAGTAATCAAAATTCTTATTTATGTTGGATTTTGCGAAAGCCAGTCTGAGTTTTCTATTCCTCTCACTTACGAAGAATTTTTTCCTGGCTGCTCTACCGTGATATCCAGTAGATCGAATTACTCTTCTAATAGTCTCAGAATTAAAAATTACTCCATATAATGCTTGTAAATCAGCAGCAACTTTAGAAGCACTCATTCTTGAATTTTTTTTAATATTTCGAACGATAATTCGCTTTATTCCATTGGATAGCTTTGATGGTCGGCCAGGTCTTCTTTTATCCTGAATCATATGATTCTTTTTATATCGTTTAATGATATTGAAAACTGTTGAATGACTCAAGTTAACTGTTTCAGCAGTTTCTCTAATAGATTTTCCACGTTCAATATGCAAATTAATAACTAATTTTCGAATTTCAGGCAACGTTTCTTTTCGTTTAGCATTCATGGCTGCACAGAGCTAAAAAACACAAAAATTCCAAACCAAACTGGAAAGAAATAATGCAAACGATTTTATAAATTATTGCCAATTGCTTTTGAGTAAAAATAAAAACCCCAAAAAATATTTTTAGACGATTTTTGTTGCATAGTCTAATGGTGTCCCATCACTTATGTGAGACACTGTAGGTCGTGGTGCAGAAAGCAAGTGCGTAGTTATTCAAGATGGAGACTTATTAAGAGAAAAGTTTCGGTTTGAATTAGCTAAGTGAAAATTATGTAAAATTCATAACGGATTAATCTAGAAATGACAAATTCCAGAAAAATTATTTCTATTTTAGAATGCAGAGGGAAAATACCCAAATTAAAATGAGGAATTAAGAGGCTACTGCTAATTTAAATTGCAGATTTGAATTGCACATTTTTTTAGCTTACATTACATAACAATCTACTTCATGTCTTTAAAAGATAAGCGAAAAATGTCAATAACTCTAGAATTCATATAAAGTAATATTCACGTAGTGAAGAAAATTCATGTAATATTGCAAAACCTGGGAACAATTTCCAGCTTTTCTCCTGCAAAACGCAAAATCAAATCACTCTACGGAATTAATCAGTGCATTTATATGCATTAGATTGGGTCATCCTTAGTTTGAAGTTCTTATCTTGCTGCTTACGAATAGCTTCATTATTTGCTGAAATCGTCTGCTTTCATTGAGTGTCTTCTTCCACCAAACTGCTTTTCATGAGAGTTGAGATTCTTTCGTTACGATCGACCAATTTCTTGTTTTCCTATTCATCGCTGTATCCTGCCTTTAGTGATGCAGTAATTACAATGAAAACAACAAAGTTTTGTGGTTTATACGGTAGTTATCCTTATTTTGCGCATCGTTGCATAACAAGTCTATCAGAATATAACGAAGAATATTCTGTGCTTCCTGACAAGAAGTTATATAATCTCTATTATCGCTGTGGCTCCCATTTGTTTTCGGGCACTTGTATTTTTTAAATATATTTTCTCTGATCTTTACTACATATTGAAGAATAGACGCCAGAAGTTTTCTTACTGCATTATTTTTTCTATTTCAAGATTTCCTTTTTACAAAATAAATATCGTCAAACGATCTTTTGCAGTAAAAATAATTTATTCCAAAAAGTTTGATCAGTTAACTCAAAAAATAATTCGAATACTCCAAAGTTTGATCGAGATATTTTGGAAAAATGCGTTTTTTGTCAGTTTTTTACTTCCTTGTACGAAGTAAAAAGAAAGTATTGTAATCGCGAAAAATTACGAGTACCATATTTCAACGAAAATATCCATTTCGACTGCTATCGAATGCAATTTAACGATGTTTTTGCGCGACATCTCTACGTAAGGACATAATAAAGGACTCTTTTTCTCCCAGAAAAAATATAAAACTAGTTTAAAATGGATTCTGAAGGGATTTTTTTTGTGGCGTCTGTCAGTAAGCTCAGTTTTTTATTCTTATATGCTGGTAAACTGTGCATTTTTTTTAAATTATTAAATTATATTGTTCTTATTTTTCGGTAAAGGTTTTATGCCCTTAGTAAATCTGCATGCAAGATTTGTAGAATTATGAACAATTTAAAAGCTGATTAATTGCGGTTAAGCCTAAACATTTTTTTCATGGCAACCATATTTGTTTACATTTGAAACTTAGAAGAATAGTGGATTTGTTGTCAGTCGTGAGAAACCAAGCGTCGCAACAACAAAGATAACGTCTCCTTTTATTATTGCGAATTAAACCATGCTTAATTCATTCTGGAATTTATTCGAGGAAATAGGTGTTTAAGATTTACTTCGTAATTTTTAATATAGATATTCTGAGTTTTTATGTATTTTTGCCTTGTTGCGAAGTGAGAACTGAAATAATTGAATGAGAAATACTGGATCGTCTGTGAAAAACTGTTTCTTTCCTTTTTTGTGAAAAATATTATTACTTTAGGTTCTTACACAATCCAGATATTATTTATATTATGATTTCTCTCAATTTCTACAATTGGTTAATAAGTCAGCTAATGTTTTATTTATATTTGAGTTCTAAGAAGAGAGTAAAATTTTCAGTACATTTTTTACATTTTATTGTTAGTTAGAATGTTATGCATACTCTAAATTTTCTATTGGTTATGAAGAATATTTCCCTTTATTCAGGATGATACCTTAACTTAGCATTTATATGCTCTTGAAAACTCTGTATACTTTTCAGTAGATGTCAACAATTTACTCAGTTCTCTATTATTTTCATGATTTTATTAAATATAAATGGCTACTCGAATTATCCGAATGCTTATGTGAGTTCATTTTCAGAACTGTTTGAATAGATTTTTCTATTTACCTAAACTCTTTTGTGTACGTACTATGAATTAATGAAGAAAATGTATCGTGGTACACGTTTATTTTCGGGTACCTGTGTGTTCCAGTTTTCTTTGCAAATATCAGTTACAAAATACCATCGAAATAGCTTTATTTTTTCCGCATTTATTACTAATCATCTTTTTTAAAATCTGCTTGTTTTGAAAAATTTTATTAAAAGCATTTTTGGTACGAAAAATTTATTTATTCAAAATGTTCTGAAAATGTACTCTTAAAAGTATTCCGATACTTTGAACAAACAGATTATATTTAAAAAACCACGAAAATATTCCAACATTCAATATTTGGGTAGATATCCTTAAGGTATGATTACACTTTTCATGCACTTGGGATGAATTCAATTAATTGTTTTCGTGTAGCATTTTATGCAGTTCTCCGTAGGAATTTCTTTTAGTTAGAGATTTTAATGAAATGCATGTTTCCCTTTCCTTCTACCAT
>KK116576.1:48274-62965 GCA_000611955.2 Stegodyphus mimosarum
ATATCTCCTGCTGCGAAATAACCTAATGGCGCTACACTGTTATTTTGATACTCGCATATATTCTTCAAAAAGCTCCTATGATAACTGACACAGTACGTGATAATGAGAAATCTATGTAAATAAACCTATAATTCATACGGAGCAACTTTTAACCTTATATTATATGCTTATGTGACTCGAGACCAATTATATCGATTATGTCGTTTGTCCTCCAGGGTCTTGCTCCTGATGCACAGATTAGATTTTCTCCGGAGATAGAATCTCCGAAGAATCGCTTTCAATAAATTCGGAGAAATTCCGGAGGTAGAAATTTCTAGTAGATTTTCTCCTCCATAGAGCACGCAATAGCAGTTTAAGCGTGATATCAGGCCCGCCCTCATGGGGGTGCATAGAGAGAGGAAGAGAGTGAAAATGAAGAACAAGATAAAGTTCTTTTAATTTAAAAGACGTTTAACGAATTATTGTAAAACGCTCATACACTCTGTTATTTTATAATGGACGTTGTACCAAATAAAGAAAGAAAACACTTTATGAGCGGCATTCAAAACCTTTCCACTCCTTATCACAAAATTCCTAAAGAGTTGGGTCAGCATTGTCCCAAACAAAAATCACCAGCGTTAAAAACAAATCTGATGCGGACACCAAACGACTTCCTAGCACCCCTATTACTTACTTTCCCAGTACTTCATTTAAACTTATTTTCTCCAATTATTCTAACTTCATTAACCGTTCCTTCGAGGCAAGTTGAAAATGACATCCAAAATTGCAAATTTTGAATTTATATATCCCGTTCAGTTTTTGTCGAACGGTAATCAAACTTCTTGAATTTTTATTTTTTCACAACGAGTACAAATCTTTTCCAAGCGTAAGTATAGCGGGGGATCTCGTTCGATTTCGTTATTTCTAGAAAATTATTTATTTTAATTTGAAATTGCAAAATCACGAATATTTTCGTCAAAAAACACTTCTGTAACTAGAAGTATATGTCTACGACCAGCAGTTGCGAAACTAAAAGCCTGGTAAGAAGTTTTAAGTCGGGTAAGGGTGTGCATGTGCATATATACACTGGTGTGCAAAAATTAAGAACGAGAGGGTTTTTTCAATATAACTTTGTACAAAAGTTTTCCAAATCAACACATTTAATACCGTAAGATCCCCAATACGTAAAGTCGTGAGTAATGTAAGCAACACTTACTAAAACAGAAATCAGAGGGATAAAAAGAAGCTTTATTGAAAACGTAGCATGGAGCGCAATGCGACTGAAGGCCGAAACATCCCTGTGATGGGTGTCCAGCAAGAAACATCCGGTCTTTAATAGGGGATATGATCTCCCCTGACTGCTAGGCAGGTCTCACAGCGTCTGCCCATGCTGAGAATGAGGGTGTCAATGAGTTGTTGAGGCCCATTCGTCTTGCAGCGCCAATCGAAGCTCCGGAATCGTTACTGGTGGTAAGGTACGAGCTCCTAAGCGTCTGCCTAGAAAATCCCATATATGCTCGATGGGACTGAGATCTGGAGATCGTGCCAGCCAATCCATACGTTCAATATCCTCACTCTCTGAGAGCTGTTCGGCAGCTACTGTGCAATGACATGGTACATTGTCGTCCATGAAAAGGAACTGCGGACACATAGCGCCTTTAAAAAGACGCACATATGGAAGAAGAATCTCGTTACAATAACGGGTCCCGTTGAACCTGCGTCAAAGATGTGAAGGTCTGTACGACTCCCAAGCATGATGCCTCCCCAAACGAGAACACCGTCACCTCCATACTGTCCCTTTCAATGATGTTTGAGGGTTGATTGTGGCTTCCCCGCTCTCTCCAGATGAGTATGCGATGAGAATCGCTACTCAGACTGAATCTGCTCTTATCTGTAAAGAGTACTCGTCCCCATTCATTGTGTCTCCAATTCCGGTGTTCCCGGCACCACAGAGAACGCCTTCTCCGATGGGCAGGCGTTAAAGGTACACACCGTACAGGGCGTCGTGCAAACAGACCACCACCGTGCAGTCTTCTGGCCACGGTAAAACGCTATATCGGTCGTCCAGTCGCCTGTGTTGTGTGTCTAGCGATTTCTCCCGCTGTCTGCCGCCTGTTTCTTCTGGCCTGTAAGGCAATATACCGGTCATCTGCGGGTGTGGTTCCTCGTGAACGACTACTACTAAACCCCCGGATAGCTGTTCCTGTAGTTTGAAATTGTCTCCAAAGTCGTGAAACGATGCTGTGAGCAATTCCGAACTCTGCAGCCACACTTGTCACACTGCGGCCTTCCTCCAACTTCCCAATGATTCGACCTCGGGTAAAAGCATCCAGATGTCGTCTAACAGATTGATTATTCGCCATTTCTCGCTGAGGCAGCAACTCGGTGTGATTTTAACTGCTATACGGCGTGCAATCTCTTTGCCAGAAATGCTGATCTTACACCGACAACATGCTTTATACTACTCAGACACTCCCCCATTACGTCTACCTGCATATCTACGCATGTGCTACCGTACATCACCTTACTTAATGTCCTGATTGGTCTTTCTGTCCGCTCTGCCTCTTCGTTCAGCTGATATGCTAATTTTTCGACTTCGTCCTTTATTTTTGCACACCAGTGTATATATGTTTGGTACTGGTGATTGTAACAAAAACGAGAGGCGCACAATTAGATGTTCCAGCAGTCCCATTTGCAAAATTTCAACGTTCTATGGCTAATCGCTTTTGAACTATACTGAATACATATGTCCATATGTACCGATATACATATGTATATAAATATGTTGTGAAACTGAATAGTATCTTACAAACATTAAAAATAAATCTCCTCTTCATTTGATACACGAGGTACAGATGGCGTTGGGTGTTATCGAAGTAGGGGAAAAAAGAAGAGTTTTTATTTTTGGTTCTCGTGACTTGAACGGATTGAGATGTTTTAAAAACTTTAGGGGACAGTAAAATGTCTCGGAAATTGTTATAATATTGCATCAGTAACGATTTCGGTTCATGATCATGCTACTCTGGTAAGTAAGTAAGTTTTCTCTTTTGTTTTCTGGATTGCTCTGTATCTTGGATGAGTGAAAGAAATGTTTTTATTTTAATGATGAGGCTATCTTTTAGTAATAACAAAGTATGTACATATATGTGGGAAATCAGAACCGCCAGCTAGGTGACGTCATCTGCCGCCAACCCAGCGCAGCGCAGAGCAGTGGGGACAACAGCCAGAGGTAGACGAGTACCAAACCTGCAGGGGAACAGTCGAGTTCCTTCAAGGCTTAGGTTCCGGGTCCAAGCGGACGATGCTTGTCTATAGCTAGCCATGGATGAGAATAGACGTATTCTCTCCCTAGGTATGATCTTACGTGCCTGTAGGACTGTTAAGAGACTGATGGTGTGCGAGAATTAGTCTGTATTACGCGAAATGTTATCGACTTAACAAATCTTTGTGGGGTTACAGTTACCTTTAGTTATGTCAATTTACCATGCTATATTATCATCCCATCTTTTATCATCTTTCATTCATACTAGTAATTTCATAATAAATTTACTTTATACTTATCTCGTGCTCTTGATCCTGTAATCCTACATATATGTACATACATTTTGCCTTCCTCGCAATGCATTACTGACGTAACCTCCATACTTGGCTAGAATTTACTGTTCCACGAGCTGGGTATTGCCATTCTGTAAAAAGTAACAAATTAATCTTCGAAATTTAATTTGTCTGATATTCATTAACAGGTTGAGTGATTTAAAATATAGTATATGTGTCTCATTTCTTTAGAATATATTTCTAATCTGAATGATTTAAATAAAAATGCATTTAATCAGGAGACATCTAATCAGAAATATTAAATATTTTTATAAACAGATTTGGATTTATTAAAATCATTATACACTCTTTTCTCTTTTTTATGGCAACTATTTTAAGTGGCTCGCAGATCGAGCGTCTGTTTTTTAAAGAACCTGTTTTTTAAATATTTTGTGATTTTGTTGTTGAGTTTTATGTGACGTACGTACGAAGAAAGCGATATTTTATAAACAATGTTGAACGCACAAGAAATTAATAATATAAATCTGAACGGTTTCAGATTTTAAATTACGTCGAAAGGCGCGTTTTTTTAAACATTTCGTATGTTACCTTTATTTATTAAATATCATGTTCTTCGCAATTGAACCATAAAATTGAATTCAACAGCAATATTGGAAAACAATTTTAAAATGAGCATATCTTTAGAATTTCCGATACATAGTCTCGCGCGCTGGAGATAATTTTTTTTTCGTACAGTGTTGCCATTGCTCGCTTTCAAATCGCTGAGTTTGTTAATCAAAAATTCTTTAAAGTTTTACAAAATATGAAATCGATAATAAAACGAATTCCAAATCAAATTTGGGCTTCCAGATGCCCATATTCGCAGGAAGATTGCGTTATTCAAAATGTGATGGCTCTAGGTACCATTGTTTTATCCCAATGCGAGAAACATACATACATTTATGCAGATTCTTCATTATTTAACTTCTTCAAATATAATACAGGGCGATAATATTTCGTGGCAACAATTTGAAAACTGAAACAACGCTTGCAGTGAATCAACACAAAATGCCAAAACGAAATTAATAGTCCTTCTGAGCAAATTGCCCCTTTGGACTAAAAAACGTTTTTTTCCTAAATAACCTTAGCAAGAAAATTGAACATTGATATGAACTGAGAAACAATTGATAAAAATAGAAAAACTTGGCAACTCCTAACACTGTATCGGGAATTCTAAATATATGCTGCTTTCAAAACTTCTGTTATTTTGGTTCTTAATTTTATGCTGCGTATTTGTAAAGAAAGCTCTGCTTAATAATAAAGCTAGAAAAACAAAAAAAAAATGTGGTAACTATCCAACGCCAGATTGGAAACCTGTAACTCTTAACGAGAGCTTAAAAGACCTTAATAAACGGTCTGGTGTGACTCTAAAATCTCATCTTCTTCAAATTTATTTTTTTAATAACTGTTTTAGGTAACTAGAGTCAACCGTCCAGTACAGAAGTTCTACACTTTTTTTGACTAGGGGACCCCTTGTACCATTTTTAGAAGATGATTCCCTCTTCCTTTCCAAAACTCAATGAATTAAGGAATAAACTCAAAAAATAAAGGTGTTCATTTACCTCGATTTAGATGATTTTGACTAGTTTTATAAATTAAGCAACAATATTAGAAAATATTAGTAAATACCAAAACGGGAATAAAAGAAGGTTTCTGTATTTTTAAATTAAAACTAAATACTTAACATCTAAACAAAAAGCTGGCCCTGAAAGTGTGCAATTGCCGCCTCGTCTAGTGTGATCAAGATTTTAGGACTAAAATAAGAACAATGTCTTATAAACAAGAAAACTAACATTACTTTTTTAAAACCACATTTTGTTTTTATTTGATCATTGTTGTTTAACGAATCTTTTAATACGTCATCTTGAAAACTGTGTGCGTTACGCGGAGAAGTTACATAACGTTAAAAATGTATTGCATGATTATTTAATTTTATATTTTTTATTTGTGGAATGCTGTGCTAATGAACGATATAAAACATGTAAACTCTGTCCCTTGGAATTGATGTTTTCGCGAGGAGTTTTGTTTGTGACTAAATGTACAGACTTTTAACTTATTTGTAAGCAGTACAAACAAGAAATATAAAAAATACCAGCAGATGTCACCATAGCTGCTCTATTTTCTTGTGTATCCTCTCTTTATTTTATTAACTGTGTGCGAAAATCGAAAAGGGAACATTATGCGGATAATTTAATTGCCGAAAAAATCGGTTACAATAAGAACATAACAATTGTACAATATGTAGTCAGGAATAAACTACAGGTAACTATCCCAATTTTATTACTTTAAAAGAACTTGTACTCCAACAATCATACAAAGACATATTAGCAATATCTAATAAGATGTATTTATTTTTACTTCCCTGTAACTTGAATCTGGTCCGTTTTTATTGCTGTTCTCTGCTACACCTGAACATTATTTACGGATACACTTGAACACATTATTTACGGATAAGCCTAAAATTTATCCGTAAATAATTAGAGAACGTGAATCAGCAAAAGTGTAAACTGAATATCAGTTCGTGTTTGCTTTGTTGGGATGATTCTTGTCTTAGGCTGGCATAAAGTTCAACAGTTCGAAGAGAAAGGTTCGGCGTGACCTTCGAAGGCGATTTGCGAGGAATTTTCTTTGTTAGTAAGACTAAAACAATCAATACGTAAACGCATTCATTTTAAAATGTAGGGATGTTCCTTCCCTAATAGCACTGATAAAGAGAAAATTATGCGAATATTGTTTAAATTTTAAGAACGTAGCCCTAAAAACTAAGCGGAAAAATACCCTTGAAAATCCGGTATACATAAAAGTCACTTAAAATTTACAAATCGGTAGTAAACATGTTTTTCGAACTTTATTTTTATGTTTTAAAGAAACTATGCTGCATCGAAATTTCTGAAATTTACTTCAGTTGCAAATATTGAATTGCAAATGCATTATTTTTCAGCACAAAGTTATGTAAAAGCAAATTTTAAATATGTCAAAAAAAATCTATTGAAGACTTTCGTTGCAGCTGTACTTTTTTCCAAGTCTGAGAAGGTATCAACAAGATAAAAATTCATAAGGCGCAGTGACACATCTTTTTCGGAAACTGTTTCGTCAGTTATGTATTTATGAAAGTATGTGACGGGCGTGAAGTGAGAAAATGTATATTTTTGCCTATCCATCCAAAGCTGACAAGCGAAAAAGAGCAGAGGAGAACGTGCCCTAAATGTTAAAAAGCTCCGAGTGCACTGAATTAAACGAAAGAAGACGGAAACACTAAAATATCGACCAAAATGTCTGCATCGCTTCTATAAACTCACTCGGATTTTTTCCCGCTACTTTCTGATACTTTTTTCGCTTTCTGCACAGAAGATTCAGAAATCAATAGAATCGGAAATCCCAATCAGAAGCGTTGCGTTAGCTTTGACTGATGAGGACCAGTCTGTGCAGAAGGCAAGTTTCTACCTGAACAGCTGATCCGAATTCTAAAATCAATCGATTGCTTTGTGGTTTTACACGATAAAGTTTTCTGCACAGGGACATCCACATTCAATGAATCCTAAAATCCAGAAAGAAATGGATATTCTCCCAGTTTGTTGCTTCCGTAACCTAATGCATCTGCTAAAGAAACAGGTTTGGTTTCAAGTTTTTGCTGAAGATGTTAAAGGTTAAAATTGTTGCAAGCTTATAATTTTTATTTGGATTCTAAATTACCTAATTAAATTTGCTCTAAAATATGACTCCCTTCACATCTTCAGACAAATTTTAAGAAATAAAACGCAGATAAATATCTGAGTCGATTTCGATCCCACTGCTCATTCGATTCTTTTCGTTCTTCACTCTATTTTCCCTCACCGATCTTAATTAACTCCCTACTCCCGATAGCTCTGGAACTGGTTCAGAGAATTCATTCACTTGAATTAGTTAATCTACAGTGGTTCCACAAAACGGAGCAGCAGATCTTTTGCTTTTGACTCACAGCTCTTATGGAAGCTTGCCAATAAATATTATTATTATTAGTAGTAGTATTTTGTACCGAAATGCCATAATTGACAATAAATGTTTTAATGAAGGAATTAATAGTGAATTCTGCATTTTATAAAGACGTACTGGAAAAACGTCTGAAGAGATTTCTGCCAGTTTAGGCTTAAAAAACCCTCAAACGAATAATGAGTTTCTAGTTCACGGAACTATTCCGTCGTGTAATTCTATTCTCGTTAGAGCTGCATCATTCTCTCCAGAGATGATTTCAAGAACACATTCACTTTAATTAATTAATGCACAGTGATTCCACAAAACGGAGCGTTAGCTCTTTTGTACTTTACCCAGAGCTCTTGTTAAAAGCATGCCAAGAGCGAAGGCGTGTTATTCTTTCAAGAACTGATTCTACCGAGGAAACGAGCAATGAAGTCGCGAAGAAACAGTAGATTTCTTTTAGAGTTCACCTATCGAGAACTCTAGTTGGAAGTGGGTCAGTGGAAATTGAATCTCGCCCGCTCTTACTGTCGTCTCTGCTACTCCTTAGGCCTCAAATCCTCCATAAATTACTGGGAACGTGAATGTACAGCGGACTCTGCGAAATCATAAGCTGAATGCATGTCTGAGTTTGCTTCGCTATGATGGGTCGTTTATTGAATTAGGCTGGCATAAAGTTTAACAGTTAAGAGGGAAAGGTTCGGCTTGAGCAGGCAAATTGCAAGAGTTTGGTTTTGTTAATAAGACGAAAACAGTATTATGTGGAAAATCCATTTTAAAATTTAGAGAGCTTGCTCTCAGAACGCATTGAGGAAGCGAAACTTTAAGCAAATATATTTTAAATTTTCACCACCTGCCGTTAAAATGCGAAGGGTGGAAACGCGTGATGGTTAAAAATAGACGAAGAAATAAGGTACATTAGAAAAAAACTGGGGTCTACGTTTCAATATTTAATACAAGATCTATGCAAACAAATTTCAATAATACAAGTGTCCGAAGATAAATGTGAGCCACATCAGACTTCTATTCCATGAAATTAATCGTAATCACGTCGCTTCTCTTCCAGTCCCAAAATAGAATTTCCGCCAAAGTACCCCGTTTGATCCATGAAAAGGTTTTACCATCAACTTCTAATACGGTGCAGATTAACTTCTCTGATCCTTTTATTTCACAGCGAAGACATTTTTGTCTTTAGCTTGGCAAATTAATGGCTTTGGGTCCTTTATTAAGTATCTGCAGAGGGGAGGAGTGAGTTCAGCAGTAATAAATTGCGTTGCCATGAGGTGTGTGGAGGAATGCGAGAGGGGACAGATGACAGAAGATCGAGAGATAGGATGTCCCGTTTTGTCAATACGAAGGCATACCAGACAGAGAGAGAGGCATTCTTCACGATCACTAAAGACCAAACGCTTATTTTGGAAAGCGACGCTTCGTAGCTATTTTGGTAGCCTGGACGCAGAGCCTTCATGGAATGCGATGACAGAAGAAGAGGGCAATAATTATTTGCTTTCAATGATGGTGAGCGACCAGATTAATACTCAGGTGTTTGGGAATATGGAGAATTAATCTTACCCTCTGCAAACCAGACTTTTGTATGGCAGGTGATTATTAATTCCCGGACATAATTGCATATGATATTATTGCGATAATCGATTTCTCTTTAATGTTTAATAGATTTAAAGTCCAGTTATTATAATTTCATAAAACTCTATATAAATAAAAGAAGAGTGTCCGCTAATCTACAACTCTGTTCCGATCTTGATGAAATATGGCACACTTGACCTTCAAAACAAAAGGAAGTTCACTATCCACATAACTGTCTACTTTCTACTACCTGCAGTATCTACTTTCTACTACTTGTACTTACTACTATCAACACTAGTTACTTTCGCAAAACCCATCCTACGGGGTCTGCACTCTTTATATGCATATATTTTACGTTAACTTAACGAGCTTTTGATTAAAAACATGGCGGTTTAAAAGTTTGCGTTGCCACTACACATGAGATATTTAAGTTTCAAATTTAATCAGAAAACTCTTTCTAAATGTACATATGAAAAGATTCTGATTTCATTAAAAATTATATACGTGTGTGTGTGTGTGTGTGTGTGTGTTAGCAAAATTCTAAACACAGTCGCCTAAAAGTAAATTTGATTACTACGTTCCAGAGTTTAAAAAAACTTGAACAAAAAATAATTACTAAAATGTAAAAGTAATTGCAAAAAAACACTAAATGTTGGTATTGAAGAAATACAACATTTAAAAAATTAAAACACGTAAATAATTAAAAACCACTTTAAGCACAAGCTAAATTAAATATTAAAACACCAGAATAAATTACAAAGAATGGCAGTAAATGGCAATTTAGCCTAACCCGAGTTTATCACGGACTTATCAAGGGAAAAGCGTGACAATTTCAAGCCCAGCTAAACTCCATTACGCGTTTCGTCAAACGACAATAATTGAGACAGAAGCGAAAAAACATTAATAGAAAAAAAGAAATCTACATAACACAGCTGGTCTCAATTCTTATCGTTTCTTTTCCAGACGCACCTCCCATAAATTTAAAATTAAAACACTACTGAAAAAAACTATACAAAAAGCTTAATAAGTAGAATGTGTAAATACATTAATAGCCAATTAGTCATTAGTCAAAAAATACATACATATATATATATATATACGTAGTGTATTCGGAAACTAAGCACCGTTTCATTCTAGCGCCGTCGCAGCGCTGTGGTAGGCGTCCCGCGCATGCTCACTAATCTTTCTTGTTCACTGACTTTCAATTGTATGTGTGTGTAATTCATAGAGAGCTACAGTTTTATAACGACCTTGATTAAATTTTGCGCACTTGCCCCTCGAAATAAGAAGAAGGTCAATATCTACATAAGATTCTACGTAAGAAACCCACCTCACGAGATCACGCTCAGAGTGCAAATATTAGAACGTTGCTCTTACAACACGCATCTTAGGTTCAAGTCGCTGTTGTTGTATGCCTGCTAAACACGCTTTATAAAACCGTTAAATGGCGCCGTTTCGTTTACTCTTTAGAGCAATGTAGACATTTCAGAACAGTGTAGAACTTCTAAAGCAATACTTAACAGTGCTTGCTAACAGGTTTTCGGCCAAAGAGGATGGAGATTTTCTGGAAAAAGACATAACGGAAGACATAATAAAGCAAGTATCAGTTTTTAGTGAAACCGTTACAGTGAACCGTGCTAGTTCTACACTACTCTATAGTTTATTCGAGCTTGGTAAAATTTTAAGTAATTCACATTCAACTAAAATAGGAGGAAAATCCCTGTCTACCTGAGATTCCCTGAAAACTACCTCTATCGCCCTAAATGAAACCTCTTTACTCTAAAGTCCGGGTAACGTCGAGTTCTTCAGCTAGTATTTAATATTTCCGATTGCAAATCTGACAATTATAAAGCACTTTTATTTAAATTACTGCGATTAAAATGTAGAAAAACATTCCTAAGAACAGCGTTTATTGCTTTCAACTCGCTTCGTTTATTATTCAGTAACAGATAGATTAAATTTCAAAGTTAAATATCTTAATTTTTTCCTATATTTTGCTTTTGTTGTCACATACGTGGAGAAACATTTTTCTATTAAATACGTTGCTCCAAATGGTATTAAAACGTTTATACTCGTACTAGTCGTATGAAAAACTTCTAGTTATTTTGAATGAATCTATGGCCAAAACTTTAGGAACTGCTGTGGCACAAATATTTAGATTTTTAACGTCGAATCTGTTAATATGGCGATAAGATGTTCCCTTTCCTTCTCAATTATCGTACTGATTTTTATCCAGTCATAAATATTTTTTTCTTCTGGGAAATAGTCTGTTATAATTTTCATCAGTTGAAAAAGGTACTCCATTATATAATTTTCAACGTTGTCATCTAAATCCAATTCATGTTCCATTAGAAAACTGTTTAGTTTTGCAAAGCATTGCACGCCATTCTCTTTGACGTATATGACTACATGTTATGTCTTAAAACGTATCTGTAACTAAATGTAATTTTATAATTTTTGATTAACAAATAGTACTAGTAAACTAAAAGTACGACTGCTTTGTAATTTCTTTTTCGAAATTTTATTTCGAAATCGCGAAACCCCAGGGTTCTGCGGAATACAGTTTGAAGACCGCTGGATTTTCCTAAGCACGCTTTAAACTGTATTTCGTGTGATATTAATTAGCATAACCGTTTGGTCTGAATAAAATACATAATGTGAATAAAAGGGAAAATAGAGAGGATTTAAATTAACTGTAATTGTAACTAAAACTAAAAATAACGGCCACCAACTTCTAAACTGGATTATTTACTGTGACGAAAGCTAAGACAAAATTCCAAAAGTTAACTTTCAGGAATTAACTGTTAAAGCTTTCAAATTAAAATGCAGGTGAAGCTGAATTAAATTACTACTGAAAATCTTTTTTGCTTATATTTTCTCTAATAACTGATTTTCGCGCCGAGCTTTATATAATTACTTATACTACGTTAAAAATATCCGACTTCCTCTCCATTTCTCTTGTTCTAAAGTTTTTTTAACACAGTCTATAAATAATTATCGGACTCCCCCGAGCATATTATCGGGATGCAAATGGTTATCGGCTACAAAAGTTTATCAAATATTAATCATCTTTTTCCGATTAAGAAAAGTAAAACATGGTTCTGAATTGAAATAATTTTTCTATGTAGTTAAATCTTCCTAATTATCTTAAATTGAATGAAAATATCCTGGTGTATATATAAGTTTCAAACTCATATTTATAGTGCATTTTGAACCTAGGAATTAATCTAAAGTCCGCATTCAACATTTTCTTGCTTCAGCGAAAGTCCTTTCTGAATCTATATACAGTGTTTATATTTTTTCGGTCACTTGTACTTTTGAAATTCATTTGCATGCATCCTGTGCTGATATTAAAATACGGAATTTAATTTTTTTCTCGTATATTATTTTCCTCTATTTTAATCCTTGCTTGTTATAAAATAAATAAAATCAAAATATTTCTTGGAACAAAACACTTTGCTCAAAAAGTGTTAACCGGTAACTCACATAATAATTCAGACACTCTAAATTTGTTTGAGGTATTTTTGTGTATAATGTTTCCTATTGTCATTTTTTGTATTAAATGAAAGTACATCACAACAATTACCGTCTGCATTTGGGAAGTTATTTATTATTTGTTTAGCGAAACATATTAATACTTCTGCATCTGAAGTGAACAGGGCAAGACGCTACAAATTAATAAATAATTCTGTTAGAAATTAAATACGTCTTACTACCTTTATGTAACAAAATGATGCAAACTGCGTTCCACTGTTGAAAACGCACTGAAATCTAAGAGTTAAAATTTTAGTACTACAAAACTTGTCAGCAGATTTAGGAGAAATGTTTGCGATAAAATTAACTCTGAAGCTTTTATCTGAAGTCATTTAGGTCATATGGATACAATGCACGGTCAAAACAATTCTTTATGAACAAGAAAACAATAAAAATAGTCCTGGCGTTCGCAATATCTATAGCAAACAAAATTTTACTCTATTGAAAGCATGTCATATACACAGAAAATTCAAATTGTAATATATTTGGGTCAAACAGAAGAAATTAATACGCGGCAGAAGCCGAATTAAGATTTCCAGAAACCTGTTGCCAAGTTTCAGGCATGAGAGTAGAGGCATAATGATTTGTAGATGTTTCAATGCCTTTGAAATACGAAATTTAGTGTTTATCAAAAATAATATGGATTACTATAAATATACAAATACTCAGAATGAAAACCTCAGTCATCTTCAAAAATACTTAGAATGCAAATGCATTCAAGTTCTATCAAGATAACGATCCTAAACATACAATATACTAATTATTCGATTGTAACTTTTACAAAAATGGTTTAAAATTATCAAAACTCCTAGCTATTCTCCAGACTTAAATCCTATCGAACATACAAGAAGTAAATTGAAAAAAAAAACTAAAAAATAAGGTATTCCTTCGAAAGTTGTGCTAAAATCAATTCTTGCATAGAATGGGACAAATGGAACATTCACTCAGAAAAAAAATTAGTTAAACCCACGCCAAAGCTCACTTAAAGTGTAATTTTAGCTGAAGATTCCCAACGAATGTCTCGTAATTTTCATATTTTATTAAATATAAACTGCTTGTTTATAATGTCCGAATACTTAGGTGAGTTCTTTTTCGGAACTTTTAAAAAAATGTTATAATATTAGCCGAAAGGAACGTTAGCCCAGAAGGGCTATTAGTCTCGAAACGGCATTTTGCGTCGGTTCACTATAAACCGCGTATCACTTTTTAAATTGTTGCCACCAAATATTATCACTCTGTTTTATATTTAAAGAAATTAGATAATGAAGAATCTGTATAAATGTATGTATGTTTCCCGCATTATGAAAATATTACGGACCTAGAGCCATCAAATTTTGGATAACGTAATCCTCCACCCAAACACGAGCACCTGGAAGCCCAAACTTGTTTTGTTTTCAGCTTTGCTATTAAGCAACATTAAGCAACACTTATGCTATATGCAATTCAATAACAAAATTACAAACATTTTAAAGGTACATTAGCCCATAAGGTCTCGGAACATCTATGTATGCGAATGAAAAAAAAACATTTGGAGGTAATATAAAATTTAAAATTTTTCAGGTTTTTTTAAATCAAAAATGTTTTGAGGAACTTCCTCCAAACCAAGCAGGTATTAAACTAGATTATCAATGGTATATGTACAAGAAGAAAAATTTCATTCATTTCGCTAATATTTGATAACTGATATTTGCAAATAAATCTGAAAAACACAAGCGTATAAAAAGCAAATGTGAGCAACTACACGCTTAAGTCTATCCTGAATAAACTTTTACTGGAGGAAAAAATTTCTAAATTATCGATTTCATAAATTTGGCATCCAAATTGCATCAAGAGAATTTTTTTGTTTTAACTCTGTAATAACCATGACAATAATAACAAAGCAAGCAAAAAACAGAGAAATGGTTAGATGAATATTGATATGTTAAGTCATTAAGCTTCAATACTTTAGTATTTTGCTATTTGTACTCTTAAATATATTAAATATTTAATGTATCTATGTTAGTAATATGTATGTATAATGTATGTATATATATATAATGTATGTAT
>KK116576.1:64511-94152 GCA_000611955.2 Stegodyphus mimosarum
CTAACATTAAGCCAATAATAGAGCTGAAGGAATCATCGGCTACGAAACCCAAGTGGCAGGACGTTTCCATCTTCAGTCCGATGACTAAAAGGTACTGGGCTCTCTGGGACTCACTTCACCTTCGAAATGGAGTCTTATATCGACTGTGGGAAAGCGACGATGGAACTAATAAAAGATGGCAGCTGCTGCTTCCTCAAAACCGAATACCTGATGTCCTGAAAGAAATACACAGCAGCCCAACAGGAGGGCATTTCGGCTATATGAAGACATTAAACAAAGTTCGAGAGCGCTTCTTTTGGAGTTCCGCAAGAAACGACGTTGAGAAATGGTGCCGGTCTTGCGATACCTGCGCAGCCAAGAAAGGACCGAAGGAACGCTGTCGCGGAAGACTGAAGCGATACAACGTTGGAGCGCCTTTCGAGCGAATTGCCCTTGATATACTGGGACCTCTGCCATGGATTAAAGATGGCAACAGATTCATTCTAGTTCTCATGGATTATTTTACGAAGTGGCCTGAAGCATAACCCAATTCCAGACCAAGAGGCTATCACTACGGCTGAAGTCCTGTTGCAGAACTGAGTATCTAGATTTGGAACTCCCCTCCAGATTCATACCGACCAAGGCAGGAACTTCACTTCGGCTGTGTTCAAAGGACTGTGCGACTTATTGGAAATAAAGAAAACACAGACCACCCCGTTACACGCGCAGTCTGACGACATGGTGGAGAGATTTAACCGCACAATCTTGAACCACCTATCGCTTATGGTTTCCAAGAACCAAGAACACTGGGATCGTAAGCTGCCCCTGTTCCTGCTTGCTTACCGTAGTGCCGTCCACGAGACTACCGGCTATTCCCCTTCTCAAATGCTCTTCGGTCGTGATCTCCGTCTTCCGAATGACCTGCTTTTCGGCCGTCCTCCGGATCTACAGTCCTCTTCTGAGGAGTACGTTCAAGATCTCCAAGCCCGGTTGGAAACGATGCACAGGTTTGCTCGAAAGCGAATTAACATCTCGACGGACAGGATGAAGAAGAGGTACGACGCAAGAGCGACCGAACATAAGTTCCAGGAAAACGACAAGGTTTGGAAGAAATGCCCTTACGACGGCTCGGATCCCACTTCTGACACCAGTTGTTGCGTTATACGGGTTCGTGGATTTGAGAGTATCCGATGAAAACACGATGCAGAACAATAAAAAGCACAATTTATTTACAAGAATCACTATTTACAGCACAGTTCCAAAATTACCCTTAAAAGCGTCGAAAATCTACAATAAATACGCTGAAACAATCAGCAACACAGCTTCAGGCTGTAACTGTAAAGGTAGCTTCACGACAACACTAAACTTATAATAAACACCGTGGAACAAACAACACTAAATTTATAATAAACACCGTGGAACAATCACCAATACACTGTCAAGCTATACTGTAAAGGTAGCTTCACGGCAAAGCACTATCTCGATCGCTTTCCGTTCACAAAACTCTCGCGTAACTTAGCACTCACAGTAAGCAGCTATTCTCACAATGCCGGCTCTCAGAAACGCAAGGGTTTATATAGCTTTTCCTTAGGTTCCACAGGTTTCGAGAAATATCTCGTCAGGAAGTTATTCTAGAAGCTTCCTGATTGGACCATGGGATATCGCCTATTTGGTCGCCAAATGGGCGATAAAGTCGCCAATCTGGCAACCCTACCATATACTATTTTATGGCAATCCTAGTGCTATGCCGGAAAGCTTACATACAGGCGCAACCGCCGAATTTTTCGCAACAATATATATATATATATATGTAAGCATGTATGTACGCATGTATACGGGGTCCCCTTGAGTCGCCAAAGTGTTTTTTCATCAGAAATGTGCACCTCGAAGCTCGAATTTTTAATTTCGAATGTAAGATATCTTTCAATTTTAGTCAATAAACTCGGCTTTCTACACCACATATTACATCTATTATTCAGAAGTTACGTATGCGTAAAGTTAGACTCTTCCCATTAACTGCTCAAAACAGCGTCTTCCTGTAGACAACAAACTCTTCTTTCACAAAGCCATCTTATGTCTTCCTGTTGGATAACAAATTATTCTTCACAAAGCCATCTTATGTCATATTACGCGTGCTCTGCTTCAAAGCGCACTAATCGAAAGCAATTACAGATTGCACAATATATTGTTCTTCTATAAATATGTAATGCACCTTAGTATATTCGTAAGAATGAAATACACGAAAAATGAATTATAGTGCAACTTGGAAATATATATTATAAGTAGCCAAGAAATTCCTTGAAAAATATTCCTTATTAAAAACGAATGTATTACCCATTTGTGGATTTTATGCAAATAAAATATATGTGTGAAATATGGTAAATTAAAATTAATCATTTTCCAAAAGAAATTGATTAAGTAATTTCTTTTTGCACAATTATTAGATGTTTCCTTCTATTTGAAACCTGTTTCAGTACTTTTAAAAGGATGTAAATATAGATTTGAGGCTTTTGGAAAACCTAGTTGCGGTTCTCGATCTTTCCTGAATTCCAACATGCGGCTCTTACTGACATGAATTTGGCCACCCCTGATATATATGATGCTCATGAAATAAAACGTCTCAAAGCGATCCTTAATGTAAATATGGCCTAAGGAGAGAAATTATTAATTCTCTTGCTTGTTTTTATTACTTAGATCTACTCTGAAAATGTAAACCATGTGAATCCAAAATTTTTTGGACTTAAAAACTCATCGTAACGGACATTCTCCAAAATGGCATGATTCGAAAAAGCAAATTATTCGACATGGGTAGAACTCTTGTACAGGCACGATGGTGACTGCACCATTCCATTCCATGGTGGTAGAATTGTAGGAAAGATTTAACATAAAATGCAAGATACCATTAAAAACACTTACAAAACCTTTTCGATTAAATGTGATCAGATTTAAACGAAAGCTGCTCATTTTTGCAATTACTGATACTATATAATTTTATATACCAGCTCTCGTTTCTGATTTTGTAGTTGGCCTTAGAAAACTATCAAGTACTATCTTCAAATTTAAACATAAATAAAGAGAATGGTTGATATTTAATACAGCTAACATTTTTTTCTGTCTCTCTTGCTGTACGGAAAACGTGTAAAAGTGAATTTTGTATTTTAAATAAAGTTAATTAATATAAAAAATTATATTTTTATTAAAAAATTTCTTTTTATGGCCATTATGTAAACTGTTTCCATAAAATTCTCTAGTTTATTTTGAGAATTATTTTTAATTTGTGAGTTCTTTCCTAGATTTTCTCGATCACTTTTTAGAAAGAGAAGTATTAAACATGAGTCTCATGTCTCATGTCACCATTATTTAAATAAACTTTCTAAAGAAAGAAAGAATGGAAGTAATCAATCAAGGAAGGACAATCAAACATGCCCTCTTTCGAAACTGAAAAAAATATATTAACACTCTCATAATAAAAAACTAAAAAACAGAAAATGCTTCTGTGATTAAAATTTTATATTACATCCATGTATTTAAAGTACTTAACTTAAAGCTTAGGGTACTTAATTCAATAATAAAGAAAGGGAAAATGAAACTGTGATACCTTAATAGATAAATCCTCACCAACCAAACGGCATCCTTATTATACCATTTATTTTGTAATAATATGTGCGATCTGTCAGAGCAGCAGAAAACCTTGCTTTAATTCAAAAAAGGAATTAAGTATGCTTATGGATGAAAAAATGGTTTACACCTCAAAGACACGAGTCGTTCAAATAGGTTTGCTTTCCGAATGACTGATTTGGCTGTCAGTATGCAGTTACTGATGTACTCATAACGTAAATACCACTTAATTGGCTTTGTCTTTTTATACGAAAACGACATATCCTGGACTTTGCTATGATTAATAACTGAATCTATCTTAATTCTATTCTTTAAATTCAAGAAATTCAATATCGTATTTAAAAAGTAAAGGATACAGTTTCTGCCTTTCTACAGGGTTGAACTGGTTGAAATTAAAGATTCAGCGTTCCAGTTAAACATAATAGTAGTAATGAAGTAAGGTAAAGTTCTGGTATTCTTAATTATATCTATTGCGTAGTTTTAAGCCTCGGTTCAAATCCTGAAATGGGTATTTCTAAGTTCGTAGTGTCTTTGCGTCAAGTGGGTACTTAAAATACTGTCGAAGAAAAGGTCAGTAGACAGACAACGCTATGCTTTTTCAAGGTTAAACCTTTCTCTTTCTGATGCTCCTGCCCGTGATGTTCATCGCATCTCAGATATCAATCAGTCAGTTCGTTCGCTCAGTTGGAAAATCACATATGCAATAACATCATACTACACAAATGCAAGCGAGGCTTTATGAATCCAGGACGTCAACGTCACTACACTGGTCGACCTCGGTCGAGAACAGCAAATTTTAGAGCACGCTAACCTTGGCCGTAAAGATAATGGAAGGAGAGGAGAAAGACTTCCGAATCCGCCTTTAATGAGATTCTTCATCAACACTCGGTGGAGCTCGAAAACTTCGCATTGTCACCTATAAAGGTCGTATCACAATTCAAAGCACTTCGGAAGAACAACACTTTAGTAAAATTTTTGCTTTGTCAGATGACACAATACAACCAGTCACTACGGATCACTTCTGGGCTAGCATGTAAAGAAAAAACTAGTTCTCCATTAGAAATGATGCAAATGATGTTACAAATTGCAATGCAGGAAAATTTTAACATAACACGTAACGTGGCAATTTAAAAAAAAACTAATTTACAAAATGCTTTCGATTAAATGTGATGAGATTTAAGCGAAAGCTTCTCATTTTGGCAATTAATGATTTTTATATTGTATATACGAGTACTAATTTTCAACTTTGTAGCTGACCTCATAAAATCATCAAACAATATCTTTAAATTTTAAACATAAATATTGAGAATGCTGAATATTTAATGCAGAGAACGTTTTCCTTAGCTCTGACTCTACAGAAAGCATTCAAAATTATCGGAGATTCGGTACTGATAGGTAACTGGTTGTTGAAAACCAACAACTTTTGTGACAGGAAGAAAATATCCTTCGTCTTTCTTTCAGTGGCAAAATAAGTAGAAAAACTGCTTGAAACAGTTATTTGTCCGAAACAGATGGATGTATGATACCGGCTACGGTACACAACGATAGGCGTCTCCGTCTTCGAGGTGATTTTTCATCAAAACTCGACGAAGGGGGCAAATTCCTATTGTCAGTCTTAAGGTACCCGACAGTAAGCGTAAACCTTACTCTCTCGACCTTGATGAAATTCATGGATTTGCTTTGATGGTGGTGTCCGAAAAGCGGGCTAACTCCAACACGACATATTTGTTGTGCTTTATTTTTATTATTAATATTTATTCCAATGAAATGATTTTAGCATTTTTTTTTATCTTTTCTTTCAGCTAAATTGGATGCAGTGAAGACATATATGCGCATGAGGAGGGTGCCCGAACATCTAACAAACAAGGTCATCAAATGGTTCGATTACTTATGGATGACTCAGAAGTCCTCCGACGAGGAAAGATCCGTGGGTTGTCTGCCGGACAAACTGAAGGCAGAAATCGCCATTCACGTGCACTTGGACACTCTGAAGAGGGTGGAAATCTTCCAAAACACCGAAGCTGGTTTTCTTTGTGAGTTGGTTCTGAGGTTAAGACCAGTTCTCTTCAGTCCAGGAGATTTCATCTGCCGGAAAGGTACGAACATTTTGAAACTAATGATATTTTAGAAGTTCCTTATTGAACCCATCTAAATTCGATGAATATCTATGTACTTAATCCATTCTTAATAAATGAACTAAATTTCCTCTAGTATATAGCTGCATGTATGCAACCTTCTTCACGAACTTCATTACGCGACTTTTGTTTACAAAATCGTTTCTCGTAAACATAAACTTCTGCTTACAAAAATATTTAAATGATGCAGGTAGTCATGTTTGAGCTGTCTTAAATTTAAAAACATTTTTGTAAATATTACGAAATCTAACTTTTTATAACTTTCCCGCTCTCTATATTTATATTTTGGGACGTTTCACGCAGATTATAGAAAATAAGACATACAAGATTTAATTCTCTTCCGACAAAAATTAAACGAGCTATTTAATATTGAAATTTTATATATTTAATATGCATAATCAATGTGTTTGAGGAGTCGATTAATAAAGAAATTATAATAAATCGAGACGGATTTTTCAACCATAAATGCCGTTCAATGATACTGGTTTTTGCTTTTTTAGTGTCTTTAGTTTATAATTTTGTTAAATCTGGTATGTCGAAAGGTTTTTTTCAGATGTAGTTTATAAGTTTCTAAATTCTAAAAGTAAGTTATTAATATTTTCCTGAACTGTCGTTACTTTAAAATCGCGATCTGGCTATAGTACAAAAGTCTCATATTGTCATATTCATTCAAGTATATTTTACTTGAAAAGTTATTACAAATAATATTATGAGTTTACTACGAAGTTATTATGAATTTCCTACAAAGCTTGCCAATGTTTTCTAAAATAGTGGTCTCAAACTGTCTGTATAGGGCACCCGAAACAATTTCATGCTACCCAGGAATACATTTCAATTATATATTTGTTGCAAATATTTCAAGATTTGAGTTATTTGAAGTTCGATTTCATAAGATATTAATTTCCCTTGAAAAATATAAATAATGCGCCAGAAAAATCTATAAATTGTCTTGATTAATTTACAGTGATATGGATCTTATTCAAAGCTTTGAAGATACAGATTTTTAATCCAAAGGGGCTTTGCCCTTGAAGGACTATTGTTTTCTTTTTGGCATTTTGCGTTGATTCACTTTTCAAATTGTTGCCACCAAGCATTATCGCCTTGTATTATATTTAAGGAAATTAATTAATGAAGAATTTGCATAAACGTATGTATGTTTCTGGCACTGTGATAAAACGACGGAATTTAGAGCCATCCAATTTTGAATAACGTACTTTTCCACCCGAATATGGGCATCTGGAAGCCCAAATTTGGAATTTGTTTCATTAGCTATTTCATATTTTGTAAAACTTTAACGAATTTTTGATTAACAAATTCAACGATTTAAAAGTGAGCAATGGTAATACTCTACGAGGGAAAAAAACCTTTTTATCTCCAGCGCGCGGAATTGTGTATCGGAAATTTTAAAGATGTGCTCATTTTAAAATTATTTTGCGATATTGCTGTTGAACTGTATTTTACGGTTTAAGTGCGAAAAACATGATATTTAATAAGTAAATGTAAAACACAAAACGCTAAAAACGCCCCTTTGGACGTAATTTAAAATTTGAAACATTTCAGATTTTTTTTATTAACTTTAATTCGATTTCTTAAAAAAATAAATAAGCTCAGTTGCGAATTTTGCTCTAAGATTTCTCTCTTTGTTTAAGAACACATTTATATGTGAATACAATTTTTTCAAAATTGAAAATTAATAAGAATACCGGTTGAACGATGAGGTCTACAATCCGTGGAGAAGATAATTTCTAGTAATTTCTTCTACAAAGCTACAAACCTTATGCCAACAGTTACAGATTTTATGCTTAGAAACCTTAGTTTAACGCCACCAAGTGTGCAGGTGTAAAACCCCCAGGTGCGCAAGAAATAAAGAAATTTATAATTATTTACGTACAAACAAGTGTATTTTCATTTAAAACGTTGAAATAAGCAAGAGAAAAACTTGGTTGTCATTATGTTTTCTCAACTTTTGTCCCTCTTGGGAAAGCTAATCTCAAAACTTGGAAAGTTTTCATAATTTGTTTATTTTTAGTTTAAATTAAAGTAAATTTATTTAAAGATTAAGTAAGCCTGTTAGAATTATTTGAAAGAAATCTCAGTCTAAGAATTTATCATTAAGTTGTCAATATATTTGAATTACAATGCGTAATCAACAAATGTTTCTTGCTGGTATCAAAGTTTAGATTTCAGATATAAATTTGAGATTTTTATATTATTACTTATGTTGTAGAGTTCTACTATCTAACTCTTGTGTGAAATCTGGAAAACAGTGACTGCACAGAAGAAGGGTTAATATTACCTTTTATTACATTCTTTAACTCATTTACGATGCGTCAACTCGACGCTAGCCTACTACGCCTCTGCTTAGGCGGTAACTGAAACAGTAGAACAGGTAACAGAAACTCAAGAATTCAAGATATTAGCAAGTAGTACAATTAAACTACAGGGCTCATACAATCCTGTATCCCACAGCGCGTAGATGAGTTTGGTAGCGGCAAGATAATAGCTGTTAAGCCACGTCTAATCAGCAATAAATGCTAAGCCGAAGCTTGCGTTACCAATACGCATAGAGTTTTCCCAGAATCTCTCACTTTCCCTTCTAGAACTCGATATAAACTTTTTTCTCACAGGTAGAATTTGCATTCCTTACACGCGCTACCAAATTTGAATATTCTGGCACTGACACTTAGAAAGCTTATAGGAATGAGTTTCAAATTAAATTCAACTGGTTATTTAAAATAAACATAAATCCCTACAACGTTACGTTTGATAAATGTTTCGTCAAGTGAAACTTTTAATTCATTTAATACATTAGTCCAGAAGAGTTATTAAATTCGTTTTAGCATTTTGCGTTGATTCACTTTTCAAACTGTAGCCACCAAATATTATCGCCTTCTAGTATATTTAAAGAAATGAAATAATGAAGAATCTGTATGAATGTATGCATGTATCTCTCACTGGGAAAAAACGACGGTACCTAGAGCCATCCAATTTTGAATAAAGTAATCCTCCACCGAATATGGGTATCTGGAAGTCCTAATTAAAAATATGGACTTTTTTTATCTATTTCATATTTCGTCAGGTAATAAAGAATTTTTTGATTAACAAACTCAGCGATTTCAAAGCGAAAATGGCAAAACTGTACGGAACAAAAAACATTTTTATCTCCAGGATGGTCTATGGGAAATTCTAAAGTTATGTTCTTTTTAAAATATTTTGCCATTTTGTTGTTGAACTGAATTTTGTGGTTTAAGTGAGAAGAACATGATATTTAATAAGTAAAGGTGGCACATAAAACGTTAAAAAAACACGCCCTTGGGCGTAATGTAAAATCTGAAAGCTTTCAGATTCTATTTCTTGATTATTATTTATTATTTTATTTTGTTAAGACTTTCTCACTAGAAACCTCCTGTCTTCAGTTCTTTTCAGACATCATAAGTGTTCTTTTCAGACACCTAAGATCATGCATGCGGCCGGATGTAATTTGAGTTTGAGGCTACTGTTATAGCACGTGTATCTTATAAGACTCTGTGAATGAGATCTCCTTTTTGAAATATATATTAATAATATGTACATAATGTAATCTATTAAAATCAGAAAACCTTTTTTTAATTTTTTTGTTGCTTTGTTCTGCATAAATACAAACATTTCGTTTTTTAATTTACATATGGCCCCAGAATGCGATTCCCAAATTTTTATCAAAAATATTATTAAATTGTTTTGGTAAGGAAGTCAAATTTTCTGTGTTTGATTTCTTGCGAGTACAAAATTTTTCTATATATAAGCATAGGGACCGAGGAACGTGTAAAATATCAGATTTTGTATTTTATGCAAAATTGATTTCTTTAAGCTTAGAAATGATTCTTTTGTCATTTAAAAATTTTGTTAATTAGAAGTGTATGTCTATGACCAAAAGTTGTGAAAATATAAGCTAGGAAAAAGCTTTTATTCACACCATATAAATTATTTCTATTTTTATTTATTTGAGTTGACGTTTCTTCGTATCATATACCCGCTTTATGTTAAAAATTAATCAAGCTGTTTCAAAAATACTCTATTTTAGGTTTTTATGTGTCAATAGGGTGAATTACTCGATATTTTTTGGACCCAAAGAATAAATATAATTATTTTAATTTAAATTATTATTAACTAGGTAAGCCCCCCGATTCTCGACCATATCGAATAAGTGAATGCGTGAATTGCTGCTAAAGCTGATATAAGGCATTTTCTCCCTCCTTCCAGTATGCCTTCGTAGTGTAACCGTAGCACACTCGGCCGCGTATTCGAGAGGTCGAGGTTCTAGCCCCGGAGTGGACATTGCTCATTTTCATGTCTCCTACTTCAAAAAGAAATTCTAATGACTCTACACTGAAAATGAGAACTAATGTAACAATAACAATATGTAAAGCAGGCAACTCATGCCTTAAAGCTGAGTCATCTCATAATAAAGCTCACTTCACAGGATGCAAATAATAAAATTAAATCATAATGATATGGATAACATTCTACTCATCGTATTAAATTCGCTATTTTCAATATATAAAAACAGCACCTTACCTGTTTTTCAAAATTATTAAGTCTTAAAACGTAGAATTGCATTTTAAATCGCTTTACAAATCGTTACCGTCCTCAGCTTCCAAAACAAAGAATAATTAAATTAAACATTTTGATATTTTTTCAGTGTTTTCAAACACTGAGTTAGTATTTTTATACGTTAATAATTGTAAAAACTTTCTGAATAAGCATGACAAAAAATCAGAAAAATGAGCCAAAATTTTGCATTCTTACAGTTTCAAGCGGTAACATTATTTAAAAGCGAAGATATTCGGAGCAAATCCGGTTTTACTTAAATCGCAAATATAAATTGCAAAGAGAAAAAAAATGCATTACAAATCTTATCGCTCTGTAAACGAAAACATTCTTCATCTGAGTGTGTCCACGCCACTCGCATTTTTTCTCTTCGCCTTTTCTAATATAAGATTGCTTTTACACTTTGCGATATTCTGGTGCGCCAAAGGCTTCACGGGAACGCTCTGTTTTCATATAATAGGGACAAGTCTGTACATTAAGAGGATCAATAAACTGTAAAACTGATGTTGTTCAGAATACCGTTTATGTTATATGACAACAGTTACGATGGAAATTAATCACACTTTTCGGCTTTGAAATAATAGTTTTCAGCTATTGTTTCTGTCGATATTCGAGACAAATCAATTATAATCAATATACTGAGAAACCAACGATTCAAGTGCCCAACATAATTCTTCAACTTCGTTCAATTGGTATGTAAATTGGCATTTCTCGAGTAAACGTGATGTCAAAGAGATATTAAACTTAGAGTTGGAACAGCAGATGATTTATTTCTTCCAATTATTTTCGTCTCTCCAGCTAATAGAATTTGAAATGTTTCGTTGTAGAGATTGAAGGCAGTACCGTTGATTTCGCAAATATTGTGATTCCTTCGCTTGAATTTTGATTTCAGGGGCAATTCGCTTTAACTCATTTAATTATTGAAGAATCGGAAATGCCAGAGAATTCTGTGAGTGGCGAAATCGTTTAATTGTTTAATTAAATTAAGATTTCTGATAAATACTCACATTTAAATAGACAGCGTTCATTCTAGGCATAAATTATAACATAAACTTCCATTCAATTTACACATCTGTGCTCTATAATGAAAGGAAATTAACGTTTATAGCATCCGTTTTTCAAAATGTTCGCTGGAAAGTGTTCTCGAAATGTCTAATCAAATAATAATTTTTTCAGCCTTAAATAGACATCGTGATCGTCAAAATACATCTGTCCAGCCTTTGGTGTAAAGAAAAAACTGTTTGACACAAATATTTTTAAATTTAAAGACGTCAATTTTGCAAAATTACGAAATCAACTTTTCATATATTTCTCCAAACCCTTTACTTATATTTAATATTTTTTAAAGGTAAAACACAAAAAGTAGGACCTTGTACGACAAATTCCGACCAGACATTTGATATAGAAATAGGGAATCATATTCAGGGACCGTACACAAACTAAAGTGCAAAATGTTTTGCATTTGTAAGAAACTGAAACTTAAATTTTGTTAAGAAAAAAACATCTGAAGTTAAAAGATTACGTGATGAACGTTTTTTATGCAGATGTTGTAAAAAATATTAACCTATATCTATATCTATATCTATATCTATATCTATATCTACTATATATATATATATATATATAAAGCAAAGTAAAATGAAATAATACTTTTAAAATTCATAACATTTTCAATTCGGAATAAATCACATGGCAAAAGCAAAAATCAGAATCACAATGGCAAATTGCAAGAAAAATGGGGTAAAATGTGCAAAACCAAAAATAAAACGCAAAATTTACATATTTCACTGCATCCTTATCGCTGCTGGTGAAGCAAAAAAAGTAATGCAGCATTTTTCTCATCCGACAAAGACGCAAATGAAAGTTTAAAATTTAAAAGTAGTCTTAGAAAAATTATAGCGTCAAAACATAGACAAATTTAAAAAAATGAAGAAAAATGGCCAAATTTGTAAAAATATTTTGAATAGATAGAATCCAAATACAAAATTTGCAAAAATAATAATCCAGTACTTATTATATACCTATACGTATTATATATCTATTATATCTATTATACGTATATATTATTATACGTATTAGATACCTATTATACCTATATATTATACGTAACGTATATACATCTGTATATACACTGATGTCCAGAAGTTAAGTATAAATTGTAAAATGCGAAAACCACGGAGTAAATATTTGTAAAATTATTCCAAATTTCTTGCGAATATTAATTGGGTGAAGAAGAAACATTGGGTTTATGCAAAACTTTTCAGTCGACTACGTCCTGCGCGAAACACCTGCGCATGTCGGAACGCAGAGAAACCGATTCACGCAGCATAGGCAGTTCAGACAAGTTTCAACCATCAAACAAAGACGCCAGTTGGAGATGTTTGCGAAAGGAAGAATCGTTGGAATGCTGGAATCCGGACGATCACAAACCGAAGTGTCTCTAACTCTGAATGTGAACCAATCTGTGATCTTAAGACTGTGGCAGAGGTTTCAAAGAACGGGAGATGTTACCCAACGACCAGTATCAGGTCGACCATGAGTCACAAACCCTCGCTAAGACTGATATCTGGTAATAAGTACGCGACGTCAAAGGGGCAGTACTGCCACAGCGCTGGGTTCGGCGCTGACAGTCGCCACAGGAATACGAATTTCGAGACAAACTGTTTACAGGAGACTCAATCATGCTGGCCTGTATGCCAGAAGACCAGCAGTTTGCATTCCCCTCATGTCTGCGCAGAAACGCGCTCGTTTGAACTGGAGTTTAAAACATCAACATTGGAGTGTGGGAGAGTGGGCCAATGCGATGTTCAGTGACGAGTCCCGGTTTAGTCTGAGTACTGATTCTCGTAGGGTAACGATATGGAGAGAACGTGGAACACGTTTTGAACCAAGAAACATCTCGGAAAGACAACATTTTCCATCAAGGGGAGTAATGGTATGGGCAGGCATCATGATGGACGGCCGCACAGACCTCCATTTCTTTGACACGGGGTGTGTGATGGCCAAAGGTACAGAGACGAAGTTCTTGAACCTTATTTTCACTTGTTTCGAGTTGTTGTCGGTCCTGACTTCATATTCATGGATGACATTGCGCCATGTCACCGAGCGGTGCCGGTTAATGACTTCCTTGAAACGGAAAACATCCAGCGCATGTCGTGGCCTGCGAACTCCCCTGATTTAAATCCTATCGAGCATGTATGGAATATGCTCGGGAGACAATTTGCAGCCCTTTCGCACCCAACAAGCTCCGTTACAGAACTGAACAGAAGTCTTCAAGAAACTTAAAACCGTTTGAGTCCACAACTCATTTATCATCTCATAGTAAGTATGGTAAATCGCTGTGCAGCGTGCCTGGCTGTCAGAGGTGACCACACGCCTTATTAAACTGCAGCATCAGTAATTTATTTAATGTTTTCCTTCATTTTTTCTTTAAAGTGTGAACCCTTGCTATTCTCAGTTTTCTTTCAAACTGCTACTTTGGATAATAAAATTTATTATAAATTAATTTATTAATTTTGCTTCCTCATTTTATAACATTTTACACTCGCATATCACGTTTCCCGCCATTCTGATTTACAGTTCCTTCTTTATTCACATAATTATCAATTATGCTTAACTTTTGGACGCCAGTGTAAGTATAATATAATGCAAAACTATATTTTGTATAAAAAAATTTTTAATCCAGTATTTGAAAAAAAAAAATTATATGCAATTTTTGAAACATACAAGCCGGGTTAAGAAAACAGTAAAATCATAAACAAGCAGTAAGGCTTAAAAAATAAAAGTTTACAATTTTAGTGGAGCAAGTCCGAAAACATGCAAAACAGAAGAATTAAGCATATCAAAAAATAAATTTACTAAATGAAAATTTAATCAAAAATATAAAATAAGAAATACAAATAGAGGAGTAAGTACTTAAAATCTTTTTTACAAGCTCAACAAAATTTTTAAGTGAAAACATATATGTACATATATAGTATATATATATATATAAAACAGACATCTGAAGACAAAAAAAAAGCATAGACATTTATATTTAATATGTCTGTTTTATACTTTACACATTTTGGCTTTTGCTGCTATACAAACGAATATATACATACATATTCGTCTGTATAACATCAAAAGCCAAAATGTGTAAAGTAATGAATTCAGAAAAAGTAGGAATTTTAAACTGATTAAGCTTAATAAGAATAATCAGAAAATCTTCTGTTGAAATATCAGAAATATAGTAGTAAAAATGAAGAAAAAGGAAAGATCATCAAATTACCTCAACCGGATTAAGAAAGGAATCCAAAAAAGATTGCAATCAGAACTCAAGTGAAGGACTAATTCATTTCAGTTCAACAAATGGAGTAAGTTGTAATGTTGAATAACAAAATAATTAAAATGTTTTTAGAAACTGAAATCAAAGCCATTTTTTTTTTCAAAATTAGAAAAATCTGTTATTTGTAAAAGTAAAAAGAATTTTAGAATAGTGTCTAGTAAATTGTGCGTAAAGTTTTGAGCAAACTTTAAGAATGCAAAACAAAAATTTAGAAAAATTTCTAGAAATTATAGGTAACATAAAGAGACTAAAGACAGAAAACGAAAGAAGTTGTCAAATGTTTCCGAATATAAAACTCACCCAAACGAGGTTTGTTGAGACTTGGATGTGGAAGGAAGCCGATTATGTTAATGGAATGTTATGTTAATGGAGCCCATTATATTATGGAAGGCCATTATTGCTTTTGCAATAGAAAAGTATCAGACAATCTAATCTAAATTTAATGTTAGAACTTTGACAAGAAGGTCTATTGGACTTTGTTAAGAACATCTAAGCTATAGCCTTGATGTTTTAGGTATAACTCATCATGAAAAACAAGAATTTGCCGTTGAAAATAATTTTTAGATTGACAACTACATTTTAGCTAGCTTCTCTGTGATGAAATTATGTGGAATTTTGATATATTTTAATATTCTAATACATAACTAAGTTATTTTGTAAAATTCCAAATATTTTTATTCCTTTTATTTGATTAACAGTGATGTTCACAAAACGCTTTCGGGAGATACTAAAATTCCAATTAATTAGTTATATTGTTTTGAAACTGAAACGTCTACTTTCATCAAATAAAGTAATGTTGTTGAGACTGTAAATCTGTATTCAGTATCTTCTTTGTTAGTTTTATTAAGGTTCAGGCTTTTAGGAAGGTATCTTTTTTTTTTTTTCAGTTTCATTGCCACTATTAATTTAAAAAAATATCCAATCAATGTAATGTTTATGGTAAATTTAAAAAGTTCTGGTTTATGACAATTGTAAATAAAATTACATTCTCTAATAAAGAAGAACAGGTTACAGATATCAGTCGAACGATTGATTCCCATAGGAAAACCTTTAATTTGTAGAAAGATTTTATTTTGATATCTAATAAAATTGGAAGTATTATTGTTTCTTCACAGTCGAACACGGTCGACGCTGTTGCTTCTTTCATTGTGGAGTGATAAGAAATAGTAAATGTGCTTAGTTCTTTTCATGATGCGTTATCTATACCAGTTTATTCAGGGACGGCAGAAGAAAAACTAAAGCCAAAACTGATTTATGATTATAACTTTACAATGGGTGGAGTCGACAAATGCGATTAGGAGATGTCGTACTACCTTAGTACACGAAAACAACTTCGTAAATATTACAAGAAAATGTTTTCCATATATTGGATCAAGCAATGTGGAATTTGTATTTAATATACAGAAAAATAACAAACACCAAAAACATCTCTTCTTGATTTCAAGCTAGCTGTGATCGAGGAAATCTTTGACAAATACTCTTCTGCTCTATGCTCATCAATATGGTCTAGTGATGATAGTATGAATTTTATTCGCCTTGTAGGAAGACATTTTGCAAGCCACATGCCACCAAGTTCTATATAAAAGGAGCCTAGAAGGCAATGTGCTGCGTGTTGTTCCGAAAAAGACAACAATGGAGGAAAAATACGTAAAAAGACTGGCATTTGGTGTGAAGAGTATAAAGTTGGATTATGTTTATAGCCATGTTTCAAAGTTTACCACACTAAAAAAATATTTGTATAATAATAAGTGAGTACAAGAAATATTTTAAGCTGCACAAATTAGTTAGCATGTATATTTATCAAAATCAAAAAGATCCTGCGTATTTTTATACTTTTATTCCATGCATGCTAAAATCGAGTGAGCCGTATCGTATGTTTTTTCAAAGTTAAAAAACTATTAAAATTCCTGCATTATACTAATTTTGTTTATAAAGATGTGAATAGTAATATATTAATAAAGAAAATAAAAAAACGCCCCGTATTTCAGGATCAGAATGCATCAAAATCGAGCAGTACGCGAAGGGATAATCAACCTCGAATTATCCAGATTTATTTATAAACTGATTCCGCAATGCAAGTTCAAAATGTAGTAAAATATTGCAAATATTGAAGTTAAACATCTTGTTCATTTTGCGCCGTGCGGGAGTCAAATTTTTTTATGATTTATAACGAGTAAAAAATTGTCCTAAATATAAGCATAGATACTGGAGAAACGTATAAAAAGTTAGATTTCGTATTTTTACAAAATTACGTTCATTCGTTTAATTTATGAATACAAACCCAAGAATCTTTGCATCACTTAAAACACTTTTGTGACTGGAAGTGTATATCTATTATCAACGGTTGTAAAAGTAAAGGCCGAGTAAGGACCTTTTGTTGACGCGGTGCATTTTGCTTTTAAAGATGAATTTAAACGTAAGAAATATTAATTAACATTTTGCAACGCTTTGCGTTCAATTTCTGTGGCACATATTTGAAGAAAAAAATGAGGAAAAGTTAGGCAAAATCACCTATTACAAACATAACTCCAGTTTCGATCATTATTATTGATTAGGTTATACTTATGCCATTACAAAAAAACTTTCAGAATCTCAAATTGTCGTTTCTGCTCTCTGCTTAGAGTTTAAAATATGAAACTGTTGAATACTTTCTAAATGGTATTCGAATAATAAAACACTCGAGACGAACTCCTACCCTGGTTACATACCTTTCAGGAAATTCCAATAACAGTAATATGATTTGAAAACGAAATGTTTGAACTGTCAATAATCTTTCGTGTTTAATATCCTCTGACAATTCATCATGGTTAAATATAAGCTTCAAAAACGTTTGGTTACTTACCAAATGTTTCAAGAAAATAAACGTTCTCTTAGGAATACCAAAATACATGGGTCTGCAAAAGTATAAGATTATATCAAACCAAGAACTGAATCCATAGCACCAATGTAAAAGCAGTGATTTTCTGTTTAGGGTTTAGAGCATTCTAACCCCAAACAAAAACTAATCATAATTTTAAGCAAAAAACTGTTTTCACAGAAGAAGTTCATTTCTGCTTCAGTGGATTCGTTAACAAACACAATTTTCGTTTTGGGTGTGGAAAAAAAGTGAGGAAGGAGATGCAGTTGCCGTGACTAAAGCGTTTGGGGGCAAATTTGAAGGACATGTAGTTCTAACAAGATGGTGCCACATATCACAACGCTACTATTGGCGTATTTCAAAAAATGTTTATTGCAATCATAATTTTACCGAAAGTGGTAAATGTTAGTTCAGTTAAAAGTTAGTGTCTTCTGGAATAGTTAATGCTCCCCCAGAAGTTGTTATTTTAATTCCTTTAGATTCCTTTTTATTGGATTGTTTGAAATCCGTGCCCTATGCGAACAAATGTTGGACCCTTAAAGTATTAAGAACAAACATCGAATGCTATATACGTGATATTAATTCCGAGTTATTCTATACTGTAATAGAAATCTGGGTTCATCGAATTCGCTTGTGGGTGCTGAGTCGAGGTGGATATTTAAATTATGTTGTATTCAAACTAACGTCATGAACAATACTTCAAAATAGTATAAAAATTTGTAGTTTGGTTATATTTAAAATAGCTTTTACTTTATTCCATTTCAAAATCATGTCATTCTTACTGGATGAAATGTTTACTAATTTGGCTGCATCTTTGGCCCCGCATCACCACACAGAACCTTACAGAATCTGAATTATCCATACTTGTGCTGCTTATTATTTAAAATCTTGAACTATTAAACAATTTATATGTTTATTCTTTAAATGTTGGTTGTCATAAAACTAATTATTTAACAGCAACCATACTGTATCTTACAATCCCAATTATGTCGTAGAGTTTCTATTCTAAATTTCATGTGCATAACTCTCATTTCTTGGAAAAAGTAAGAAAACGTTAAAATCGCAATAATCGTTTTTGATATAAATGCCCAATTCTTAGGAGAACCTAACAAAACTTATTATAAACTTTTCTACTCAACTCCTTACGAAATCAAGAGAATTATAAACATGGCTTCACTAAGTTATAAATAAAACGTTGCTTATGAAAGATTGCAAAACCTTTCAACACCATATTTAAACAATTTAGTGCAAGCCTGAAAATTTGCTTTCCTTGTGAAAGTATGAAACAAAATTTCTAGACAGAGAAAGTTCTGTTATTATCAACTGCACACCATTAAATGAAATGAAAAACTCTTACCCGCGGAATCACCTCGAAACATTTTTCAGCTTCCAATTTTATTGCTGTTTTACGCGGCTGGAGGACTTACGCAATCTTCTGCAATCTGCAGAGACATTAAGAAAGTAATTTTAAGACTAGCGATAATAGTTCCTTTTTTGATCTGCTCTGATAACTTTATGGATATTACCAGATATGCTTTTCTTAATGAGCTATATAAAATTAAATTTCATTTTAACATCATTGACTCAAAATTGAAAGGAAAATACTGCAATAAAATGTCTTTTTCTAATATTCTATTCTTCTTTCATATCACTAATAATTAAGTACTGAAAAAATAGTTATTAGTAATATGAAAGAAAAATAGAATATTAGAAATTATTTTTACCTGAAAATTAATTTCATAAGGGTTACTTAAAGGATTTATGTATTAATTTCATAAGTGATTGAAATACTTACTAGCCTCCTTATTAAACTGTTAACTTGAAGTACCCGGATTCGCCCGGGCTTCACGCAGAATTAAATGTGAGAGTGGACTTGGGGTAGTTTCTTGAAACGTCAAGTAGACAATGATTGTCGTTTTATTTTGGTTCTAGATGAATTGTACAAAATTTTAACAAACTTCAATAAAATGCTAGAACAGTGTAGAATTAGCACTATACTGTGTAACGTTTTTAGTAAGAACTCGTACTTCCTTTGCTGTCATTATATCTTTTATGGAAATTACCTTTCAGGAAATCACCATCCACTTTGGCTGACTTTTATACCGTTTTCGAAATATTCTCATACAGAGCACACTTAAATCCTGTTTTAAAGGTTATACGCTATTCTAAAATGTAAACGAACACAGCGGAATCTAGCGGTTTTAGTAAGTACTAATAGCGGTAACGCAACTACAGTGAAGTGACCCTAAGATGAGTGACTTGATCTCAAAACTGAATTGTGTAGAAATATTAATACTTATTTTTTGTAAAAATACTGTTATAAATTCCTTTCTTAGCAGGTATGACTTCCACTGATAGCGTAGACATGAACCTGAGATGGTTACGTGTGAGTAATATTCTAAATACAAAATACACTGAAATTGGAGCCTGTGGGATAGTTATACGAAATCTTATGTACATATTGACCCTCATCTTGGTTTACAGGTCAAATGTGCAAAATTTCATCAAAATGAGAATGAAACTAGATTTGTATGAATAACACACACACAAACAAACGGTCATTCTTCTTTACATATATATATATATATATAGGTGATTTTAATGAATCTAGCTAATGTGATTTCACGAGTCCGGTTAGTAATTAATAATAACTGAAATGAATCTGCTTTTAATTCTTTTAAATTGTTTAGTCGTATGGAAAATAAAAATATTTTAGTTCTGGCAATGGAGCACATTTCTTTTAATAGCTGAGTTTATTTATTAAATTCGAAAAATAAATATATTGCGAGTGCCAACACACTTCTTTGATATCGTCGAGTCTTCTGATTGAATTTGTAATATAAAGATCTTTCTCTTCGCAGAGTGGCAATACAAAATTATCCAGATGACACGCTGTCCTTATCGGGATATGTTACAGATTACATAAGCTAGATAGATTAAAAGGCAAACTATTAGAGGACACGAAGAAGTAAGCAGGAAGCCAGAACTTCACCAATCATTTCACAGGCATATTCGCACAACACGTACTATACACCTCCTTTTGAATTTTGATGAAGAATATCCCAGGGGACAGATTCATAGTATCTTACTCTCTTCCCCTCATCGCAAAGCCGCTCGAGAGGATTTTCTACTCACCAAAGGCAAGACTTAGAAGCATCCAAGACTTCTCCGAGATTAAAATACAGGCCAAACAATATCCAGTGATGACAACCGCTATAGTAATCAAGGGGCTAGGCTGAAGGCACATAAAATAACGAATTATAGCTCAGAAAACATTTAGAAATTTATGGTTTATGAAGGAAAGAAAAATATTTTATGTGGCACTGGCAATTCCATATAGCCTTTAAATTCCGATTTACAAATTATGCACCATTTCATCAGGCTCCATTAATTCTACAATTAAATTCTTTTCTTCCAAACAGTTTTCCTCCCGCTTTTAATAACACATAAAATAAGTTTTTAATCTCGAAAAAAAAAGGTATTTGGATTTATAAATAAAAAATGCATGCGATTAGAATCAACATACATGTTAGAGATATTCCAAAGCTCGAATTAATGAAACTTTTCAGCAAATGGAGAGCTGATAAAAATCTCAAAGGAAGAAAAAGCAGGTAATGAAGTTTCTTAGAAATAAGGCTTCGTTGAAACACATAAAAAAATAATTTCAGTCAAATTTGTTTATCTCAGTATGCCAGATCACAAAAGAGTTGTTTGCCTTAAGGTAGCGATGCTTCTTCATGGAAGACTTCCCTAGGCAACCGTCTCGTGTTCAAACCACATTTGTAAAAAACCCGAAACATTGCCCATGCAGCCAGTCCATTCACCTGCGTTCGACTTAAACTACTAGAATTCAGCCATTTTCACAAGTCTGCCACGTGTGGGACGTCAGAGAAGTCTAGTATAAAAGTCGTGAGGAATCACGAAGACTGAATGGGAGACAGTATAAAACTTCTCCGAAAACTTTAGAAAGCGAATTTGCATATGTGATTACTGAACTTAATTCTTTCAGCAGGTAGTTTTCTAGATGCGAAAAACCTATGGTCTACAAGTATTGTTTACAGGTGTTAGAAGAACCTCCTTGTAACATAATAATACGTTTCTGTTTGAGTTGTAAAAACCAGGGTTTCGTGGCAATTGCCATCATCAGGCCTCAAGGTAAAAATTCGTGAAACATTTCATGTACTGCAGAGTATATTCGTATATTACAAAGGCCGAATATACTACAAATTTAACTATGTCGGCAGAATATACTACAAACCAGCTTTATTTAAACCAGGCCGAAAATACTTTATTTGCTATATGACAAGATGCACAACAAATCGATTTATCCAAAATATATCAATTGTTGGAGTTTTTACTAATGTAAGTTTTAAGTTTTAAAGTTCAATATTCAATAACACATGTAAGACAAAATTAGGATAACAACTCTAAATCACATGATTATAACCAATACTGCATGGGTGTAAAAGTTTGTGACATACATGATAAAACAACATTTTGACAGTGAAACTTGTGTGTTCAAATAAAACAGTAAATAGTACCAGAAAATACTCCAACAGAAGGAATTAAGAATTTGCGTTGTGTTATATTTTATATCATAAAATTGATAACAGTTCCAGTTTTAATTAGATCTATTGGGTCCAGTGTCCTAAGTTAAAAGTAAAGACATTACAAGTTAAGTGAAATTAAATATATGATTTATTAGAGATAAACTGATTTGGTACAAAATTATACATTTATATGGTGATGGTGGCGGTTGGGAATTGAGGAAAAAGTAGCACATACCCGTGAACAATCACACCATAACAGGAGTAGTTTCTCGCTGGACATATCTCAAGAAAAATTACTTTTTCAAAAGCCTTGCCATGCTCTGTGGGAATAGAAAAAAGAAAAGTTAGTTATCGAAGATTAGGTAGGCATTCTCCTCGCCCTCCGTAAGGAGGATTTCTCTCCTCCATTACTTCAGACATCGTTCACTGATAACGCAGACAGCTACTCTGGTCGAAGCGACAGTTTTCTGGTCTCGTGACACCTTCAGTATAATTTGCCTTCTCGCCGTCTGCCCACGTCTCCTCCTTTCGTAGAACGCTGCAAGCCCTTTTCTTCTGTCCGCCAAATACTCGTTTGCCGATCCGAGATGGTACAAATCAAGCCAATTGCACGGCAACTCCAGGGAAAAGAATGCACACAGGAAGGTGAAGCAAGGGAGTTGGGATGATGTAAGTTGGCGAATAATCGCTGATCCTCCAAGGTCATCAACCTGTCAGCAGGAGCTAGCCTCGTCTCGGGGTCCCAATCCAGCATGGTGAAAGCCTGCAAGTAAGTGAATCACCCCGTCCCCTCAACCTTGGCGTAGCGTAGCTGTATACAAAAAATAACGATCCAGCAGGGTGCAAAAATCTCACTTGATGACAGAGATTTCCCAGACCACTGTCTGGCGAGCGAAGAAAATTCGAAAACAAAGTCCTAAATCTTGATTTCCCAAAAGGCAACGTAAAAAGGTTTTCGAAAAGAATTAAGGATTTGTTTTTAAAATACTAAATTAATACAAGACCGAAAATTACTTCAATTAGAATATAATAATCACATAGAAAAATTTCTTATGTTTTCTACAACACCAAACACGACCACCACAGTCAGAAAATAAAAACTATTTCAATTAAAATGTAATAATCATATAGGAAAAATTTTATGTTTTCCACAACACCAAACACGACCACCATAATCAGAAAATATGGATCCCAAATTAGCAGAAAAAGGGGCACATTAACAAAACTTAATTAAAACTTTAAACACCAACTTGTGTAAGCAAAAACTTTAAAAGTGCTTTAAAAATTGACCTTAAGGGTCAACTTAACAAGAGATTAAATATTAAGCAACCAAGTTAAGAATAAGAATTAACTGAACAAAAAAATTTAAATAGTTAACCAAACTACCAAAAGGAAAAGAAAAATTAATTACTCAAGCAACTTAAAATCAGAGTTAACCAAAACTGTCACAAAAATTAAATGGCAACAATTACTTTTCAACAAGGCAAATAAACTTAAGATCAACAACAAAATAAAAACAAATTAAAAACCTTTAAGTCTGATAACAGAATTAAGATAAATCATTACAATTACGACATTTTAGTTCACAACTGAAATAGCTAAGTGTGTAATACATAACACATTTTATCCAAAGAGTTTCTTGGCGATGAAAAGAAATTTGAAATAATCTTCAAGCCCGAACTGAATTCAAACAATCTTCAAGACTTTTGACGTCATCATTTTGGGCAAAGTAATTGGTGGTGCTTATTGGAGCTGCTATTGGCTAAAATCAAGCGGTTGCCTGAACAATACACATTTTTTGCTTATATGTGTACAGGAACTACGTGGGCTTCTGACGTTGTTCTGAATTTGGTGAATTCCAAGGACTCAGAATCCCTGGTTGCAGTCCACCTCGTCCAGACGGCGTGTTGGCAACAAATCCAGAAAATGCCCAACGTTTTGCGATAATCATAGTGAATTATAATAAACTTATTCGACAATCTGAACTACTGCAGGTCAAATCATCATCTATACTACCGATAAAATATACCCTTATATATGAAGATGGCAGGCGCCACCATATCAGAGCTAAAAGAGTTATAAGAAGTTTACCTGTACGGAGCAGCTTTTGAGGCAGGATTCATAAACGACCATGTTCCTAGCAAAAAGAGAAAAATTCTAAAGGCAATCGCCTAAAAGTAAATTTGATACCCACTTACTAAGGTATGAAAATTTTAAACAAAATTAATTACTCAAACGAATAGCGAAAAAAACTAAAAACTAAATGCTGATATTCAAGAAACTCAACATTTAAAAAATCGTAACACGTAAAAAAACACTTAAAGCTCAATCATAATTAAAATTAAAAAACTAGAAAAAATACAGAAAATGGCAGTAAATGGCAATTTAGCCTACGTCGAGCTTTTTGTGGACTTGTCAAGGGAAAAGCACTTTAGCACATATATATATATACATTTTTGGGACGGCCGATTGCCACCAAGAGGGGAGGTGCACAACTAGACGCTGTAGCAGTCCTGTATACAAAATTTCATCGTTCTAAGGGTACTGCGTTTTGAGTTATGCGTGAGACGCCAATGAAAAAAGTATCTACTGAATCCCTTTTAAATCAGTTCTTTAATTCGTTTGGAGAAAAAAATCCTTTATTCTGTCCTTACGTACAGATGTCACACAAAAGCATCGTTAAATTGCATTCGATATCTATCAAAATGGATATTTTCTTTGAAATATGGTACCCAGAATTTTTCGTGATTACAGTACTTTCTTTACTTTATACAAGGAAGTAAAAATAGCATAAAAGGAAAAGTTATACGCCATCTTTCACGCTAATATCCTCCACAATTTTATTCGCTTCACTTTCATCCTCAACAAAAACGGTATTCTTGTCTTTTCTGGACTGGATTCATAAATTTACGTATATATGCATGTATATGTGGATATATATGTTCCTGTACGTATGTATGTGTATGTATAAACACACACATATACGCAGACACATACATACACACGTGCATATATACGTACACTTCTGAATCCGATTCCGATAAAAGAAGAGTATCGCAAAAAAACTGAAGCATTAGATGCATTTTTTTTAATTAAAAACATTTTCTTTCTAGAATTGTATACTTTCTGATATGTCACGCATTTAACACAGTTAAAGCGTCTCAGTACACTGTGCCCTCTATTTAACGCAGTTTTATTAAAGAATCATAAGTTAGAATAACTATGAAATCTTTATTTAACAAGTTAGAAAGTGTACTTTGCTCAAATAAAACACAAATAAAAGTTAACAGTTTTCACTAACATTTAAATTGAAGTGGGGAAAACGAAACTTATAAAAGACTCATTTATAAGTTTTAAATATCTTCAGGTCCACCTATTAGGCAATATTACCAGGAGAACATTCCAAAAAAGAGCGTAACAGGACTGAAAACAAATGAGGCTCAAGTACAAAATCTTAAAACTTCTACATCTAAAACGTAGGTAGAATTCTCTCTTACCAATGTATCGTTTGGCGCTTGTTCATTTTTGACGTTGCAGAAATTCATTATGCAAAAATTATAATTTATTCTATTAGTTTCTGGTTAATTTTTAAACAAAACTGAAAATTATGGATCTTAAAAAAATTATTTTGTACTAAAAACGTTTGTACTAAAAGCTTTAAATCTCCAGATTACAAAACGTGGATTAAGTCGTGACGTTGCGTTTGACACTGAGCCCTTGTTGGATTATTTTTAGTGAATATGATTGTTTGCTTAAATGCATTGAAACCCAAAATTAGTTAATAAATGATGCTGCAAAGTATTACAGCATTCAAAACTAAAATTAAAGTTTCTACTTTTTAACATTAGTACTAGTAATTTATTTCCATCTAGAACTCGACATCAGGTACAAAGAAAGACATTGCTGTTGATAAATTTTGAATAGAAACTTTTTATTGAAAAATTGTATGGTTTCTAAACGAATCTTCAAAGGCATTTATTGAAAAACATACACAAAAAGAATTAAGCTAAAATTTCTAGGCATTTCAAATGTAAAAGTTTGCAAAAAAAATTAATTAAGAGGGACGATGCATCTCAAATTAGGATGTGGTTCTTCAGTTAACATCAAACTTATCTGTAAATCTGCAAATGGAAGCGTTGTGTTCGAATCGCGTAAGCCGTAAGAGAATTTTAGGTGCATAAAAAATACTTATTTAAAGAAAAGTTTCCAGGACTTAACAAATATTTCACATTCATTACGTGTCTTTTGTAAGTACGTATATTTTCGAGAATTAAGACGCTTTCAAAATGAGATGAGGAAATATTTTCTCCCAATGAAGGATATAAAATTGAAATCAAACAGAATTCACCGAAGCATATAGAGGGTAATAATAACCACATTTAGAATACTAGAAATGCATCGCTATTCATACAAACGAATCATTGTTATTCACATTAAAATATAACGTCCGTGTTTTCTCCCACTTAATAAATGTTCATGAAATGTCTGTGAAAGTTTCAATAGGTTTTTCAGTTTATTGATCATCCGCTAGAGTTCTTATCATGATGTCTGTAGCCTGGTAGAGATCCCGTGACGACATTTCATGTTGTCGAACCAGACTTGATCTCCTTTTTTGAAAAATCTCGCCGTCGACTTTGCATCGTATTTCATCTTTGTCCTTTAGGTGGCTTACTGATCCTTCCCATTGCGAACCGATGGACGTTTTCCAAATATGTCAGCAGATCTCCCAGGTAGTGCTCAGGCAAAGAAGGTGCGTCGGCGGTTGTCCGAAGAGCAGGTAGCACGGCAGCGAAAATCACGGCCGAAAATTATTTGCCATGAAGAAATTCCAGTTCTGTCATGAACTGCACTCTTATACGTTAGCTTGTTTTGGTGTTGTAATGGCAGCTTTTGCCCCCAGTCCCGCTGGCTGTGTGATACAAATAGAGAGAAAGGGTCTGAGATATTTCAACTCAATCTCTCCAGCATGCCGTCCAACTGTGAATGTAAATGAGTGGTTTGAGTCTTCTACTAGACTCCTAGGAAATCTTTTAATATGAAAGATGTGAAGTTTTTCTCTTGTTCAGAATGAATAAGGAGATCCAATCTAAATCGCGAAATCTAGTTTTGCACTAGAACTTTTGCAATGGTTGAAGCTTCTTGTTCAGGCCATTTACCAAAGTAACCCATGGCAGCTAGAATAAATTGCTAGCCTTAGTTGGACGAGGTAAACGTCCTAGAATGTCTAAAGGAATCCTCTCGAATTTTGCTCCCACATTGCAACGCTGCAATCTTCCTTGTGTACATATTTGCGGGCCTTTTCGAGCCTCTCCCACAGCCCTCTTTTCGAGCCCTCTTTTCGAGCCCTCTTCTTTTTCGAGCCCTCTTTTCTCCTCTCAGGATTTGCCCCCTTTTCTGCACCTGCTTTGGCTTTGTCCCAGAAGAAAGGTTCACGAATTTTCTGGAATTTCTTCATTGCAGCAAAATTACCTCCAGTAGGGCTGCTATGAAGCTCTGTCATAATTCTAGGCACTTGAGATCTCCACAAGATGAGCTGCATTTTGAAACACCTTTCGACATCAGAGTCCCATTTTCGGTAAAAGACTTTATCTCACAAGTGAAAGAAATTCTTCAAAGCCCAATATTTTTCATCGTCGGATTAAAATACATTTCTTGCCACCAGTTCTTTTTCGCTTGTTTTTATATGAATTTCCTTAATGCTTCCTTCGTCGTTTTAGTGGCAGTTACTTCGATGGAATCTTCATTTCTTTTATTCCGCCGTAGAATCTTTACTCCCTTCGACATTCGTGGCTGCCTCTGGCTTTCAGCTTCTCTTCCATCCTCCTGGTTATAAGCATATAAAAGAAATCCCAAACTGTATCATCAACTTTAACGGACTACGGAATCTTTGGTGTTTCTTTAAATAATGGGGCAAGATTAGCCGCTCGAATATTATTTGAATGAATACAAGTCGAGGAAAGGGGAATGTCATGACTTTTGATCTGTTACGTAACTGTGAATTTCCGTTAAGTTCCGTAGTACGTAAGTCGGGGATAAATTTACATCCTTTTAGGGGTGCATTACAAGAATGCCTTGCAACATATGAAAAGAAAGATAAATATTTACAAGAGCTCTTGAAAGCTATAAGAGCTGTGTTTTGTTATGTATTGTGACGTCACATACTTAATAATAATGATCATCATCGGATCACTTAGAGAGTTATTCATCCTAGGTTTTTGTCCCATTTGCCCGAATTGCTGATCCATACACATAGGTAAGGGATGTAATTTTTTCTTCCCAAAAATTCAACAGTTAGTTTTTCCTGAATAAGCCCGAATTAGTATCTTCACAACGTGTTTTGGGTACTTTTATAACAATATTTATGCGCATTAGTTTTTCATCCACTAAAATGCTTGTATGCAGTTTCCAAAATTTCTATTTTCGGTATTTAAGCTTTCTACTTTCATATCAAGACTTTTTAAAGAAAAATCATATCAAAATATAATCCTAAATTTGAGTATTGAACTGTTTTAGTATTTAAAATTTTCATATCAATGTGAACAACATTATAGATTTTGGATAAAAAGGATTCATGGGAAATTATAATTTACTTGAAGCTCTGATCAGATTTTCGTGAAAACATACATTTTGATATAACCCAAGACAAGCATTTACTATATATGATAAATCGGAAGTGGTAGTTTACTTGAGACTCTTAAAGATTTTTCTGGAGAAATACAGAATCACTGTAATAAGAGTTTGGTCAAAAGGTTTGTCAAATTCTTTTTATGGTAAGAAGTAATATAACACATGATTAACATTAATAGGTTTTTAACTAACAGCAATAATTAGCATTAATGATAGAATACCTGTATATCAATTAATAACATACATAGATCTGTCAGACTTTGGTTTCTTTAGTTTCATCTATATGGTATCCAACAGATCGAAATTTCTTGGTGAAGAATTTTATTCATTTCTAGAGGCACATTTATAATATTAATTTTTACCTTAATTAGGCATTTAACGCATATGGCTTTAAAAAACGGATCTGCATATACTTTATGTAATAGAGCAATCATTCTTTCTTCAAATGATGATGAAATTCTGAAATATACTGGCAGAATTCAAATTTCAATCATTGCTGATTCCCAACTTAAGTGCTATGTTTTCAGAAAAAAAGATTTTTTTGTAATTTTTTTATTCATTGAAAGCTCGTAACTATTTAAAAGATGGAATTCACGGGAAGCTATGTATTGGTCACATCATCCTTTTTATTTCCTTATACGAAGTAAAGGGTAGTTCTAAGTAAATTGTTATCGCGAAACATTTTAGGTTCCCGTTTTCATCACAGAATAAACGAATCTTTATTCCGAGATAGATTGTTAAATGGATTCAAAATGGAATTTTTGTGCCGTCTGTCTGCATGTATGTCCATATATATCTCGCATAAATCAGATATCATTTGCCATAGAACGTTGAACTTTTGTTTATGGGACTGCTATAATAACTATTCGCTCTTCTTCCTTTGTTATTGCAATCGGGCAGTACGAATTGTATATATATATATATACATACATACGAAAATAAAGTATGTATATATATATAT
>KK116576.1:94229-105182 GCA_000611955.2 Stegodyphus mimosarum
CTACAAAAATGTTTTTAAAGACGAAATATTCACGTTTCCGCAATTTCAAATTAAAAACAATTATTTTTTTAGGACAAATAACGAAATCTAACTTTATAGGATTAATTTCTAAAGTGGTATAAAACTGCGTCTTTTAACTGAACCATATTAAAACGAGAGCAGATGAAGTTAGTATTCTCTTTTCTCGATTAATGAGAGAATCCCAGATCTTCGAGGTCCAGTGCATAGCTTAATTTTTCTTTTCACCACTAGGTCACTCCAATTAAATACTATATAACATTTGCCACTTAACTTCCTTAAATTCATCACTTTAATGGACTTTCTTTGGGAAAGATGATCACTAAAAGTGGGAAACTTATCTGGATTATTTCATCAGAGCACACTCTAGAGGAAATCCTCTCTTCAAATACCCCACGGAACAATCTGTTCCAAATCCAGAGATTTTGGTGCGTCTTCAACTCAATCCCTCTAATGAAAGTAATAAAACAGAATCCGTGGATATCGGAAGGTTTAGTAGCTTTATCGCCCACATCCTGTCAAAAGAAATAAAGTGCGATTAATGGCTGAAGAAGCAGATAGAGATATTTAACAGAACTCTATTTTAATGCTGTTGTTTCCTTCTGTAAATTTCTGAAATTTTTTCATTTGTAGTAACGCTTCAGAAATTGAGAAAAGTGTTTTTTTTTTTAGTCCAAAGTGGCTTTGTCCCTGAAGGACTATTGTTTCCGTTTTGCGATACTGCGTCGAATCACTACTGCGAATATGGGCATCTGGAAGCCCAAATTTGAAATTTCGAATTTGTTCTATTATTAATTTCATATTTTGTAAACTTTTAACGAATTTTGAATTGACAAACTCAAGGATTTGAATGCGAGCAATGGCAACGTTGTACAGAAAAAACATTTTTATCTCCAGAGCGTGAGACTGTGTATCGGAAACTCTCAAGATATGCTCATATTAAAATTATTTTGCGATATTGCTCTTGTACTGTGTTTTATGGTTTAAGTGCGAAGAACATGATATTTAAGAAATACATGTTATACACAAAATGTTAAAAAAAGTCCCTTCTGGCGTAATTTAGATCTGAAATCTTTCATATTTTTCTTTTCTTTCCCCGCCCCCTTAAGCTTGTTGCTTTATTGAAAGAAAAAGAATGCTTTTATGAAGAACGCAAACTGAAGGATTTATGTCAATAACGTGCTATTAATTTTCATGTTCAAGATAATAATAGGAGGCGTAATTTTTTAAAAGGGCATGCTTGCTACAAATTTCCGTATCTGCATTTACTTCCTTATTAACTGCAATTTTTATAAATATAAGAAAGTATTTATTACAAATGAATTCTTTTAACCTTCTAATTGGTATTCAGTTCCAATACTAACAACACAATATTATGTTACATGTGGTCTGAAACTAGAACCTCAGTCCTATAACCTTACTAGACAGGTAGCGAGTTCACGATGAGTGAGAAATAGTACGACAAGGACTTAAGATGGTTTTAACCCTTCTTATTGAACTAAACATTTAACGAAACAGGGCAATGGCTCATGCTACAGATAATTAAATACGAGCAGTCAAACAACTTTAAACGTTGATCCAACAGTCTAAACTTACACAGTTTAATACTAATCTGCAAACCTGTTAAATAATTTATCGGCGCGTAAGTGTTAAATATTGCTTGCAAGAGATCTGAGAAGAAAGTATAACTACATTTACTAGAGCTAATAGAATCCTAACAATACTACTCAAATGACAGTAACTCTCTCTCCCTCTCCAAAACTCTCAGGTTAAGTACAGGGTGCGTCAGAAAAATGTATACACACTTTGAACTGCCATAGAAAATTTATTTTCCAACTTACAAGATTAAATATCTGGTAAATATAAGGCTGTAGTCCAGTATAAAAAAGTATATTTTTTGTTTAAACTGAACGTTCCAAATAGTGTCTAAAGTAATTGTTCAAGTTGTGGCCTTCAGCATCGACATTTCCGAAGATGAGTCATGACTGATTCCTTACTTCACACCAAAGTTCCCAACGAGATTTTTGCGCACACCACTTGAATCTCATCCCAAAGCGTGTCAAGGTTACGTGGTTTGCGACAGTACACGTCATCTTTTACGTTTTGTGCCCCACAAAAACATCGAGCAGTGCAAGGTCTGGAAAGCGTGCGGGAAACTGAATTGGTTCCCTGTGTCCTATCCAATGGCCGGTACATTTTGTTCCAAGTATGCTCACTCATCCCTATGACAGTGCACAGGAGTACCATCTTGTAATAAAACTTGGCATTACCGCACATTCCAGAATCGCAGGGAAAATGGAATCAGCAGCAGTGTTAAGTACTTTTTTCCAATTACAGTACCCTCAAAACAGAAAAGTGCAATGAATACCTTAGAAGACAAACCGCACCACGTAAATTCACAGTCTTTTCAACAGTAATGTGGGGATCATCTTCAATCCAGTACACACAATTATGTCTGTTGACAGCTCCATTTAATTCAATTTCAATTGCGCTGCATCAATACAAAATAATGTTACCCATAAATACCGTAAACTTCTGAACCCATTCACAAAATTGTACCCGACACTGCTCAAGACCTTACGCCGCTCGATTTTTCATGGGGCACAGTAAAAGATGAGGTGCACTTTCGTCAACCACGTAACCTTGACACGCTTTAGGCCTTTTCAACAGTAATGTGAAAATTACTGTTGAAGCCCAAATGCTGTCGAAGCCCAAATGCCCAAATGCTGTCGAAGCCCAAATGTTACGAGCCCGAATGTTCTCGAAACGTGTGCGTATGTGTAAATTGAAAAAATTCCTCTTTGGCCGTAATATAAAATCTGAAAACTGCAAGATTTTTATTTTTGTTATAATCGAATTAATTATTATACGGGAAAATGTTAGCGTGTCAAGCGGTTGTACGCAGAAATCCCATTGGACACTTGGCCGCGAAGTATGGAGTAAGTTGTGACTCAGAAATGTAGATTAGGTTAGGTTAGGTTATTCAATTATGGCAAAGCACACGAGGGCTATCTGCCTAAGGGGAGGGATGCCTTCGTGGAGGACTTTCTAAAGGAAACTGGCTCGTGTACACGTTACACATGGGGAAAACCACGAAAACGCCCATGCAGCCAGCCCGTTCGCGGGATTCGAACCTCGGACCGAACTACCAGTGTTCAGCGTCTTTACCGCTCCTCAGAAATGTAGAAGGCCACCATTTTGAACATTTACTTTAAACACCATTTGTAACATTCATTTCACCAGAAAAAACATTTGTTTTTGAGACTGGACTATAGTGTAACGTTTCCTAGAAACTTGTAGTTTGGAAAATCAGTTTTCTACTACAGTTCCAAGTGGGTATACATTTTTCTGACGCGCCCTGTACATTACAAGTTAATTTGCAATCAAGTGAGGAATGCAGAACGAAGAAGTTAAAGATGAGAATCATAATAACTAGTTAGTTTAATACAAAAACCTTACAACAGGTTATTTAAAAAAAAGAATTAGAGATGAGTGAGTGTTGAAAGTAATTTTTATGAAACTGAAGCAAAATGCCAGTTAATGCGCTGTGACAACCAAACTGAAAATATATTTTAATTGCGTCGAATTACTAAAAGCATTGAATCACTTTTCAAATTGTTGCCACCAAATATTATCGCCCTAATATGCCTTACATAATGAATAATCTCCATGACGGCAGGCATGTTTCTTCCATTGTGAAAAATAAACGATACCTAAATCCATCAAATTTTTAATAACGTAATTTCCCACCGAATTTGGGCACCTGAAAGCAGAATTTGGAATTCGTTTTATTATCTATTTCATATTTTGTAAAACTTTAACGAATTGTTGATTAAAAACTCAAGGATTTCAAAGCGAGCCGTAGCAACACTGTACGGAGTAAAACATTTTTATCTCTAGCGAGCGAGACTGTGTATAAGAAATTCTAAAGCTATGCATTTTTAAATATTTTTAGCCCAAAGGGGCGTTAGCCCAAAGGCTCTCGAAGCGTGTGTGTATATGTAAATTGAAAACTTCTTCTTTGGCCGTAACATAAAATCTGAAACCTGTACGAATTTTATTGTTACAATAGAATTAATTATTATATAGGAAAATGTAATCATGCTTGAATTTATATAAAAACGCGATAAAAATTATTAAACCTCTAAATAACGTTATCAAGAGTTAAAACAAATACTGATCAACCCGAAGTCTAACTTTATTAACCTAAGCTCATTGAAGGAATTTTTACGATGTAACTTCTCTGTGGATCGATAACGTAGTTCCTCGGTAAAATGGTTTTATTTCATAAACAATTTAGATTATAATATCCCTTAGAGAAGAAATTTTAGTGGACGTAACCCATCAACCGTCTATCTGCGGATAAAACTAAAAGAACATCGTCGCTTCACTTCAGTTTATCCTTTTCAGTAGACATTACAATCGATTCTCCGTCAACACAGCTGACAGTTTTGGCTTCTGAATAACTTCCTTGATGAGAATATTCGAAAAATGGAAAGTTCTATTTTATAGAGTATAACTTTTATAGATTTTTTATATTTTTGTATTTTATATCCTGCTAGCTTTGGGAGCCTTTTGCTGCAATGGTTATCTATCTCTGTTTGATGTAACACTAGTTTTTATTATTTACGGTAACATTTTTCATTTCAAGCAAACAATTCCCTTGAGATTTATGTCGTAACATCGGAGGTATGTATGTTGTCGATAACATATTTTACAGAGTTAGAGAATTTAGAAGCAAAGTAGAAGAAAACAACGGAAGATATAACAGATTTAATACGAATTATGAATTTTTCAGACAAAACACATGTATACTTTTCATTTATATATTGAATAATGTACAGCGATTATGAATTTATTGGAGAAGGTAATATGAAAAATGAACAATGCTCTTACCAAGATTCGAACTCGGAACCTCCTGACTGCTAGTTAGACGTGCTTCCAGTTACACTATGTAGACACGCTATAGGTAAATAAGGCAGGAAATGCCTTACCGTAATTACATACGTTTTCATTTAGACAGAAGATTTAAAAACAAAAAAGGCCGATGTAAGTCTATTATATTTTCGAATAACGTTCCACCAAGTGTGTTAAACTTGGATATGCGTTTTCGATACCAAGTTTTTTTTTAGAGGAAGTATGGAGAATTTGAATTTGTAAACAACTGTGATTCTTTCCGAATGATAGACGGTAAGAGTACTTCATAAATGAAAATATTTCATTCATTTTGTTATATTTATAAAATTTTTTGAACATAATATGTAGTTTTACTACATTTAACTACTGTAATTTTACTAGTAATTTGTTCAAATTTTTAAAGTGTCCCTTTTTTCTGACAGTGTATATATGTAACCTTTTTGATTAAAATAAAACCATTTTTTAACATCAGGAAAATTTTGTTACAGTATATTCAAATAGTATGAATGATAATAAACTGTGAATTCCAACTCATTTAATTCCAGTAATGATTTTAAATGAATTTTTAAAAGAAATTAGACTTGAAGGGGAAATCCCCCGTTGCCCCGAGTACGCATATTTTCGTAAAACGTGAGTATAGGGCAACACTTCTTTCTCCTTTTGCCGGTCCTGAAAAGGATAAAATTTGAGAAGAAATATCTTTAAGAACAGCAAAGAAATTTCAGTAATTTAATTTTAAATTATCAAGAAACATGTTAATGCGTACTTTCACTGCATTTTTAATTAAGGAAATGGAAAAGGTCGTTTCTAACCTGTTTACAATGCTTCCGGAAATTTTTCGACCGATTCTGTAATCCTAATCTTAATACTAGGAGGGTAACCCTCATTGGAAGAGAATATGCCAATGTAAAATTTTAAATTAACCAAAAATCACCCTTAGTTTTCCGTAGAAGGTTTTCTGGAAAACAAAATCTGCAGAAATACTTTTGCTCCTGAAGAAGATGGACACGTGTCTGATCCCTCTCCAAGTCGATAGAATTGTTCAAAATTCCTCAATCAGAAGGTTGCTTTTTTTGTCTAACTTTAAACGTTTGACTGAAATCGACACCAAGCTGTTTGGCGACTTAATTCCTTACTTTAACATATTTCTCTGTTATTAGGTAATTTTTCTAATCTATTTTACCTTTATTTCGTAACTTTAATTTTAAAAAATTGTTCTGCAATATTTTTATTATATTATCCGAACTGTTGATCACAATAAAGGATGTGTTTTCCATGTTTTCGTACGCAAACGTGCGGGACACTGGAAATGGGTAACGATATTCGAATGGTTAGGTTAAATTATTCAATTACGTCAAAGCACACGAGGGCTATCTGCCTAAAGGGAGGGATGCCTTCGTGGAGGACTTTCTAAGGGAAACTGGCTAGTATACACGTTACACATGGGAAAAACCACGAAACCGCCCATGCAGCCAGCCCGTTCGTGGGATTCGAACCTCCGACAGAACTACGAGTGTTTACCGCTCGGCCGCTGGTGGGCAATATCCGAATGATAATATTAATCGCAAGTATTAACCGGGTCTGTCACAATTGAAACTTATTTCGGGGTGCGCGAACAATCTTGGAGACCATCGAATGGTTTAATACAAAACTGCAAGATGCTTTTACGTCCTGAGAAAAATAAAACAAATTGTGTCCTTTTCTTACATATATCAGTATGAGTGAGCCGAAGAAAGACACAGGCAATACAGTGCTGAAAATTGAAAATATGGTTTTATTTCATTACCAGGCTACAGTACTACTTCACGTTCCTTCTGTTCAATAAAATTTAGTCAAACGAATCAATGAAGCTTAAGGAACATTTGATGAAATTTCACAGAGACAAAAAAGAACAGTATTTAACATTTTTAAAACAATCAAAGACAAATATTTGAAAACACCTTTAATGCGACAAGAGCGAGATGATGACGGATTGCGTGCTTGTTATAATATTTCTTTACTGATTGCAAAATCAGTAAGCCACACATTACCTGTGAAGAACTTAATCTACCAGCTCTGAGGTAATATTCACCGTGTTGCAAACCAGCTTTTCATATTATAAGGCTGCTGTCGCACATCCATTTTTTCGGAAAGAAAGACGTATGATTTTTTCCTTCCTTTCCCCAAAGTTATAAGTTGTTTATTTTCAACAACCAATCAGCTACCAGCATCGAATTCCCCGCCGTATGTAACTGAGAACGAGTTTCACCTTCAGATGGCAACCCGAAAGTGATCCCTGGTATTTGGATGTTTTATACCATGTAACAAAGCAAATAAATCGTACTAAACAGTTTTTCTAGCGAAGTGTTTTGAATGCGTGATACAGTCTTAAAAAGAATTCCACTGAATAATGATACAGTGCAAAGAAGGCTTAATCAAATGAGCTCAGTGCTTACAAAAGTCTTTATGTAACTTCTTAAAAACATCGCAGCTCTCTGTTTAACTTGACGAGTCAACTTTGCCAGGAAACGAGGATTTACTTTTAGCTTATGTGAGGTTTGAAAAAAAAAAGTAAAATTTTTAAGAATTTTTTTTTGTCAAGTGTTTGGAAACTGATACGAAAGGCGAAATTTAATGAATTAAAAAGAGTTTTTGGATGTGAAAGCTTGGAATATCGTCTGTGTTGCAATTGACAGTCTTCCTGCAATGGGAACACGACACCGAGGCTTTCTATCTGTGCATTGCGTCATTCGTCGACGACATTTTGCAAGGTTCACTAGATTATGTCATTAGAGGAATTGGTAAAGTCAAAAGAAATGTATTTCTTAAATAAGAGGTTATTGTTCGACTTTGTTTGGAAAATGATGAAGATTATAATCGTTTACTAGCACTCTTCAGTGCTGGAATTATTTTTTTCAATGGAAATGAGCCTTAGCCGTTTATAGGCCTTGGCCACTACTAAGGCCGGAAGGGTGTTCTCTTTATTATGGAGCCACAATCAGGTGGGCCACCGTTGCCTCCTATGAAAGGAAGAGTAAATTATATCCATACCTTCTCCGGGATTCGAACCCGCACCCTTCAATATTGCAGTCAGTGTCACTAACCATTTTCTCGTCTGGGCGTCTATGGGCTGCAATTCAATGTTGGAATTCCCGGAAATTAAAGACAATGATCTGCAGCTCAATTTAATTAATGCCAAACTTAGCGAAAGCAGTTAGAAGCTATAAGGTGATCAATTAAATTTAATCAAAACTAAAAGTAAAATATAGGCGTTTATTGCAAAATGTTTTCTATATAAACAAACCTTTGGGAAAGGAGAATTCTCTCAGTTCCCAAATGGTTCAAAATTGTAAAAACAGATGAAGATTTACCTGCTTAATCTCAACACTTAACGGCTTTCCGTTTTGACCTGAGCTAAAGATTTGATGACTTTCTTCACTTGGTTATTTCCGATTGGCTGGTGGACCCTTTTGCAAGTAGAACTATAACTCAGATGAATTCATACAAATGCAGGAGCAATTTATTGGATTATCCATGAATGAAGAGCTGAAACCAATATTTGAACAAGGACCCCGCAAATTCTGCTTAAAAAAACAAATGCAAATTTTATGTCCTGCTTTATAAGTCACTGTATCGAAACTTCGGATTGCTTTCCCGTAGCTTCCTGTTTAGTAGAACGTGGATTTAGTACAGTTATGAGCTACATGACAGAAAAAACAAACCGGCTGGAAATTAGTGCTCATGCAAGCAGGCGAATGTTACTCACAAACGCAGATCGAAACGTAATTAATGTCTTTTCATCCTATCAAGTTCATCCATCTCATTCGGATAAAAAATAATAATGTGTTTTTACATTTTAGACCCAGCTTTTTCATATCGGTAAATACTATTTCAAATATCAAAATATTTTGTTTATATTTTATGCTTACGTCACCATTTACCTTTCAAGACATCAAAGCCAAATTTGTAATTTTCTATTATGCACTTAGTTAATTTTAGTTAACAATTAGTCATTGAGTTTTTGTATTTTTTTATTCTCTTTGCCCTTTCTGTAGGCCTTCCATTGGAATCTCGTCCTTCTTTTAGAAAATAAGCCCTGATACTTAATTTAGTGTATCAGAATTACAAAGCTGCCTGAAATCCAGGTGCACGAGCATCCCTAATTGACAGTCTCACTTGAGATGAAATATACTAGTGATACTAACTTCACTGCTTTCACTTATTCTTTCTCAATGCGTTAGCAAAGCTGTTGAGCTGTTGAAATTTTTGACTAGATATATTCTGAATATTTTTACTTTCTTGTGCAAAGTAAAGGAAGTATTCCTAGTCGCCAAAAATTCCAGGTTTCAGATTTCAACAAATATATCAAATTTCACTATTCCCCAATCCATGTTCCTGTTTTTTGCGTGACATCTGTACGTACGGACAGAATAAAGGACTTTTTAACCCAAACGGATTGTAAAATGCATTTTTTCGTTACATCCGCACGTACGCACGTACGAATGTATCACATAATTCAGAAATGATTGTTGACAGCAAAATTTGAAACTTTGTATATGGAACTGCTATAACATTTAGTTGTGCACTTCCCTTTTTTATTGCAATCAGCACTACGAAATATATATATGTTACTGTGAAAGACCGAAATTGGAGAATGTCGACTTTCACCGGAGAATGTCAACATTCACCAAATACGTCGGTGAAAGATCGAATATAACATTGCATTCTTGTACATTCGGACCCTCACCGGTGTATGTCGACAATCACAGATATGCTCTGGTGTAGGTCGAAAAGAGAGGCGACTGGCTGTTTCCCATAAATGAAGTTGTAAAAGCAAGGGCCTCTTGTGCAATTCAAAGTCTCATAATAGTTTAAGTTGTTGCAATTAATCAGATTTGAATCACATAATTTAGTAAGTTTTTTATTACTATTATTTTATTTTCTCATTTACTACGTATTGTATAATTAAGTAAGTTTTTTAACTTCTGTTATTTTCCTTTCTCATTTTGAATGTATTGTGTTTTTTTTCGCGACTGAATTACGGAGAAGAAAATATAATATTCTCATATATTCAACATTCACCATTAGTACATGGTGAATGTTGACATTCACTGGTGTAAGTCAGAAATAGGAGTATTTGGAAAATATTTCGGAAATACACCAAGCGACTATGTGAATGTTGACATTCACCGGTGAAAGTCGACATTCTCCAGATTTCGGTGTTTCACCGTAACATATATACAGACACCTACTGTCCTTTACTCGGCCTAAACATCCTTACCTGGCTTTCATTTTTCGCATTTGCTCATCGTAGACATATAATTTCCGAAACAGAAATGTTTTAAATGACGAAAATACTTCTGTTTTGGAAATTTCAAATTGAAAATAAAATTTATTTTGGACAAACAACGAAATCTAACTTTTAATGCGATCTCCGAGTTCCTATACTTATAGCTGGGAAAAAGAAGTTATACTCATTATTAAAAAAATTTAAATGAAAGACGTTGACTTCCGTACAGCAAAATTTGACCGGGATATTTAATTTCAAAATTTACTATTTCAAGCTATCTCGAAGGATCGGATAATTAAGTTAGAATAATTCGAGGAAATAAGTTTAAACGAATTGCAGCAAAATGTGTGTATGATTTAACTGGCGTACAGGGATGTTATCCTGTGTCCACATGAGATATTTGCAAACCGACAGTGAAAGCAATTTTTGGAGACGTTGATATCTGAACATGTAAATTGGCTCATGCAAATGGACAATTATCAGGCCTCAGATATTTATGATAGCCTACGCAGATATAGCAGGTTCTACGAAGAGCTGAATCTCCTGAAGTCTGAAGTCTCTTGATTAAAAATTCTTTCAGATGGTTGGTGGCAAAAGAAAAAGAATATGAAATCCTCCAATCTCTAGATTAAAGAAGGGCAAAATTGCTCTTTTATGGAATGGGACCCTAACCATTCTCTCACTGAACTCACTCCTCGCTAACTGACAATAGATAAAAAAAGATCGGGAGTGAGGGATGAATCAAGAGC
>KK116576.1:105196-187664 GCA_000611955.2 Stegodyphus mimosarum
AGCGGTTATCAAAATTCTCTAAAATCTCCTTTCTGCACAGAACTCAGAATAAAATTCTGAAATATAAATTTTTCAAACAATTGGGAAATGATCAAATTAAACTAACTTTTAACATGGAAGGATCAGCATTCATTTTTCCCCTAAAACGAGAATCCAACTTTCCTGGTACGGTTCCAACAAGAGATGCGCTCTTTATTGGCGAATCCGTCGTTTGCTTGCTCCGTAAAGTGAATCAGTTCGTGAATGAATGGAAGATCTGTATTTTTTGTCACGCTTCCAACAAGAGATCTCCATGAACTGTAAAAGAGCTACTTTTCAGGAATCGAATTGAATTCGCTCTAGTGAATCGGTTCTTTGAATCAGTTCCCGAGCGCTTCATCCAACTTTATTGTGGATATTTTTAATAGTTTGACAGCTGCAAGTCTGAACCGTATCCGGTAGTTTGTAGCATTAATTACTGATTATCACATAGCACAGTGATCATACTGTACTTTTCTTTACTCACTTATTCCATGGCCTTTCAGTATGGTAGCGCATTTCTGAATTGCTCATTGGCAAGGTAGATACAGGTCAGTTAAATTTAAAATTTCCTCCAATCTCTTTTCTTTAATCCTTCTCTAAACAGATGTACCTAAATTAAATAGGCAGAAGAGTCATATCCACTATTCCTGAAATATGGCTAATACACTTTAGTTCACTCTGCTGAAATATCTTCAGTATCAAAGCAGATAAGGAATAATAGGAGATGTTTGTTTTTCCACCAGAAGTGCTATTAGTCTCGAAATTCACTTTTTGTCCATATGTCCGAGGCACTTTTCAGATTATAGTCCTCAACTCATTCGCGACGGGAAGCGCAAACGCGCGCTTATCGCTGAGGTCTATTTCGCGAGTGTCTGTTCACGGTCGGAGGGTTTTTTTTATGAAGCCTAAATCCATGAAATTACTGAAATATCAACGCGTTGTTTAATAATGTTCTCTAGAGTATTTAAACGGACATCTATTTGTATCTGAAACCATATGGACTATGAGTCATATGGTTATTCATACCATTTGAGTCATGTGGTATGCGTCATGCTACTCTCATTTTGAGTAGAAGGTCAAATCTACATTATCTGAAACCATTTGGACATACAATGCCATCTTGTGCCAAAAGTTATAGTTTTTGAAACGTTCCAGGACACTATTGTGACGGCTGGGAATGAACGAGAAAACGCTCTGGTACGCCAGCGTGTCGGCCGGGAAATGAATACGTTTCTTGCTGGCACGTATACGTGACAGTCGGCGCAGGGTTAAATGTTATTATTAAATAATTAATTAATTATATGATGAAAAACTGTATGTATCTGTATGCCCTTCGTGTTGTGGCCTCTGTATGCACCGAATTTTTTATGCATGTAGTGATCCACATGAGCATGGTCATCTCTTAGACCGAATTTTGAATTTCGAATTATTTTCATTTCATATTTTGCACAAATTTCACATTTTTTTTAAATATACTCACCGGTTTGAAAGCTAGAAGTGCAACACTGTTCGAGATGAAGCATTTTTATCTCCGGTGCACCAGACTGTTGCCATTCAATGAAATGTAAGAAATTTTTCCTTCAGTTTTAGTCTACAAATTCGGTTCTTTGAAAGCAATGTGTTGCCATGACTAAAACTGAATAATTATCATGTTCAAGAACCAACGTGTTGCCATTCAGAAAAGCGTAAGAAATTTAACTTTCAAATTTAATCTTTCTACTGAATAGCAAGCGAAATGATTAGAAATCAATACACGCGGTTCTTAAGAATATTTTATCTACATTTTATTCCGATTTAAATATAAAAATGCATTTAAATCATCAGATGTCTAAATAAAAATGTTAAACATTGTTATGGCGGGATACTAGCTAGATTCATTAAAATCATTACGTACTTCTTTCCTTTTTATAATAACTCTTTTAGGCGGGTGGATGCTCCAGCGATTAGTTTTCAAAGAAGTAATATAACGAATATAAAAAATGTATGGCAACTCCTAATACTCTATCAGAAATGCTAAAGATGTGTTTTTTTTTTAAATTTTGTGAATTTTCTGTCGAATCTGTTGTGCGAAGAAATAATGTTTAAAAGTAACGTTATAAAGGCAATAAAAGTTGTATTAAGAAGAGTGAGGCTAAGAACAGATTGGTAATCTGCGAGCTCATCGAAAGCATAGCAAACCTTAACCAATCCCCTAACGCGATATTAAAATATAGATTCTTACATTTTTTTTCTCTTTTGAATATTTTGCGATTACTATTTCATTCGCTAAATAGTCTAGAATAAAAATCAATTTTATGAGCATTAACTGAAACAACATTTTCGCAATACTTATTTTTTTCCAACTTAGCACTTTCCTTTCGCATTAAGTACAGAAAATTTCTGCTTATATTTCAATTATTAGCAACTGAAACGCTTATAAACCTTTGAGAAAAAATATACATTTGATAATTTTATTAGTCGCTTATATCATTGCATGCTTCATAAATAACTGAATCTCGATCTTTTTTGAATAAATTTATTATAAAATCAGAAAACTAATTTTTAGTTTTGGAAAATAAATACAGGGATTAATTTTTCAAACGCTTCGCATAAAAGAAAATTCATTTATGCTACAGTTATTTGATTACACATTAAGGACGGAAAGAAAAGTAATATTAATGTAACTAAAACTTTTATTTGAAATGCTTTTATTTAGTATATTGAAATAAAACAGAAAACGTCGGGGCTTTATTCGGAGAAATGCAATGCAATTAATAAAAATCAAGAAACGACGACGCAGAGCTATTGATCGAGATGGAAAAATTTAATGGAAAATCTGAGGCATTATATTCTGTGATTTATTTAATTGCATCTTCCGCTATAAAGCAATCACTAAGGATATGCTTTGTGGCATTTTATTTTAATGGAAACATTTGTTCGGGACTTTTTATCTTTATTTTAATCGAAATGTATTTTATTGTGTTTTCCTGAAGGAGACACGCTAAGAATTCCAATTATTTTAATTTCCGTTTTCGTTTTTTAAAAAGAAGATTCTTAAAACCGCTCGATTCTTTCTAACATACTTATCGGAACTAATTATTATTGCAATATTCCTTTTTGTTCTTTTTTTTTACTTCCTCGTACAAAGCAAAAGAAATATTGTAATCTCGAAAAATTTCGAGTTTCATATTTCAACGGAAACATTCATTTTAACAATTCCCGAATCCATTTTGTCTATTTTTTTGCGTCTCGACGTACGGACAGAATATTTGTTTTCAAAACGGATTGCAAAATGGATTTAAGGTTGCTTCGAAAAAACCTACAATCTCTACACTGGTGCTCGAACTTCATAAGGTGGTGAATGATGATTCTCCACCACCAGGATTTGACGATTGGGTCCCCTAATCCCCAGTCGCCCTATAAAAGGGGGAGTATTTAAGGTATTTCTTCCTCCTTCCTAGCATGCCCACTCTCGGAGCCTATTCGAGAGGTCCGTGGTTCGAGTTCCGGCGAGGGCATTGCTCATTTCTTCAACTTCCTGCTTCCAAATAAATTCTAATGTCTCTACAACACATGCATGTACTCATAACTCCAAAAGAATTAGCCATAGAACGATGCAGTATATTTGACTGCTATAACATCTAATTGTCTCCCTTTTTTATTGCAGTCCTCGATACCATATATATATACACCTAACCCCTTACCTGTCCTTTGATTTCGTAATCGTTGGTCGTAGTCATATACTTCCAGTTGCAGAAGTGCTTTCAATGACGAAAACATTCATGTCCGACCAGTGTCAAATTTAAAATGAAAACTAGTTTTCGACAAATAACGAAATTTAACTTTTAATGTGGTCTCCCGGTTCCTATACTTATATTTGAGAAAGTTTTACACTCGTTATGAAAAAATAAATATACGAGAAGTTTGAATCCCGTATGACAAAAATTGACGAAATATTTAATTTCAAAATTTTCAGTTTTTTGTCAGCTTGCTTTGAAGAATCGGCTAATTAAATTAGAATAATCCGAAGAGATAAGTTTATGAATTTTAGCAAAAAATATGCATTTGCCGTGCAAAGAAGGCCGTGCAGGGAGTTCATCTCATGTCCACATCACATACTTTTTTTCGCCCGGACACTAGTAAAACCTTAAAATAACACTTACAGAAAGGGTGGGAGAAATCTGAATGAAAGTAAAAGTTTATTTGAAATCTAAGTTGGTTTTCCTTCCTTTAATAAATCACATCCCATTTATCTATCGCACCAGTCATAACATTAACTATAAATAAAAATTTCTGTTAAATGTTTGTAAAAGTTCTTGTAAGAATAAGCCACATTTTTGTAATAAAAATATTCCACTCTATTGCATTAACATCTGTACCGTATACCGAACTTCCTCGTGTATTTTTCCTGATGTTTTATTTCTAAGTTCTAATAATTTTAAAATATTCCCATAATTTTCCCCTTCCTCGATTGTACGTAGTATTTCCCTCTAAGGCCTGCTTTATTCGAAAATAGTTTTCTCATGATTATTTTTATTCAATTAAATATATTCTCATGATTATTTTTATTCAGTGTACGCAGTTTCTATTTGCATTTTCGTGTCAGCATAGCATCCATTTTATTTTTCTTTGCGTTTATTATTTGCGCAGATACTTCGTTAAGATGGTCGACCATGACGGGCTTTCTAACACTTAAATTTTCAAAACATTGGATTTAACCTTATTTCTGTTATTTGCGCTCCAGCTCATTTTAGCCTTATCTACTGCTGATGTATTCGATCTTTCGAAATCTAGGTCTCTATTTCACCTGCCTACGTTTTTTCCGATATGCCTGTTGAGAACTGCGATCAAGGTTCATTCATGTGAGGTGTCCGTGGGGTTTTTCGAGATAACTCAGTCTGAACGCGACTTGTCCAGCTGAATTTCTGTCAGATATTGTAATTGTTGGAGCTTTAATTATTAAGGAGTTTGGTGTATAGGTTTTAAGTTCAATACCAAATCATAAGTCAATAGTAAATAGTGGTATAGTTTTTTTTTAAGCTCCAACAGAATAATTAAATAAATGCGTTCTGTACATATAAATACTGGTCCAGTGTTCTAAATTAAAAGTAAAAACATTACAAGAAAGTTAAAATTAAATATAGAATTTATTTGATTTTACTGAATAAATACAAATAGTTACATAGGTGACGGGGATGTGGAAAATATAACAAAATTCATACCAAGTCCAAACAGGGAATTTACATTGAAGATACTGATGATAACAATCCTCGCCAACATCGCCGGGCATAGACTATTTTTACGTCCCAACAGTGAAGATTACAGGGTGAAATACATTGAAGATATTCGTTTCTTTCTTTTCTAGAAAGGAGGAAAAAAAAATAATATTAGTTTAGTCATTTTCGTCGCCCTCCTTATTATTCATCTCTCGTCTATTTCTTCCGACCTCGATGTTTCTCAGATAACGCTGACGCTTTCAGCTCCGTCTCCTTCCTTCAAAAATGGCTGCAAGTCAATCTCCCGTCAGACCTCCTCGTCAGCCCTTTTTACTCGAAACGCCAAGACCGCTTGATTGGCGATTTTTGATGGTAGTATAACCGCCAACAGTCCGGCAACCTCAGGGGAAAAACACGCAGGAAGGTGCAGCTCCACATAGAAAGAGCTTCCTCATTTGGCGATCATCGCTGCTAGCCTCGCGAGGGGTCCCAATCCAACATATGAATAACCTGCAAGTAAGCAAAAAACATCGCGCCAACCAGACCCTACGGCAGAGTTAGTAATGTAGAAACTAGCCTCTCCGCAGGGTGCAATTTTTTCGAATGTTGACAGAGGTTTCACAGACGACCGTCTAACGGGCGAAGAAATCGAAAACAAGGTCGTAAATCTCTTTGGAAGGGCAACGGACTGAATCGAAGTTTTGAAGGGATAAGAGTAAATTATAGAATTTACAACAATTTAACTTCAATACTGATAAGTACTTAAATAAAAATATAATAATTTCACAGATAATTTTCTTGGGTTTATTCCGACACCAAACACGACCACCATAGTAAGAAATAAAAATTACTTCAGTTAAAATACAATAATCAAGTATGAAAATTTTTATATATTCTCCACAACACCAAAACGACCACCAAAGTCAGAAAATATGGATCCCAAATTTAGCAGAAAAGGGGGCATAACAGAAAAACTTAAATTAAACTTTAAACACCAACTTGTGTAAACAAAACTTTAAAAAAATTGACCTTAAGGATCAACTTATCAAGAGATTAACATTAACAACCAAAGTTAAGAAAAAATAATTAACTAAACAGAATTTAAATAATTAACCAACCAAAAGTAAAGAAGAAAAATTAATTACACAAGCAACTTAAAATCAGCGTTAACCAAAACTGTCAAGAGAACAAATTAAATGACTACAATTACTTTTAAACAAACCAAAGAACTTAAGTTCAACTACAAAAATTAAAACAAATTAAACTTTAAGTCTGAAGCAAAAAGTTAAATCATTACCTTTAAAACAACTTAAATCACAACTGAAATCAGTAATACATAACAATTCTCCCCCGTTCCGAAAAGAAAAATTTTGGTACGGAAAAGAATCAATAACCTCTGACTTTACAAAACACATAAAAAGTTAAACCTAAGCAGTGGTGACAATGGCAGAAATTACTCATTACTTGAACCAGAGCCAGCTGTTAAACTGACGAAAGAGTACTAAATACAAAAAGGATTTTTACCAATTAACTTTTAAGTAAAAGAAAATAATAACCCTACCACCGGAAACTCAGAATCAGAATCCACAATACTACTTACAACAAAATAAAACACTTCCAAACTAAGCTTAAGCCTGAGAAATGTAAACCAACAATCAACTCTAATCCAAAAAAAAAAATAACACAAAAAACACGAGCAATACAATAAAACTTACAAATAAACACTCTAAAAGAACAGAGCTCTAACACGAGCAGAGGCGTGTTACTCAAAACAGGCCTTCAATAACAAGAAATTGAACAATCACCTGAGTGCAAACTACCTTCACCTTACCTCAAAAGGTGAAGCAAAACTAAATAAAAACACAAGACAAAAATTCTACCCGAAACGAGATACAAACGTCTTCTTAAATCAAAGCAACACCCCAATACATAAGTGAAAACTACCACTGTAAGTAACGTAACTTAACTAACAGTTGAACTTAGGTTATTCAACAAGCCCACAAATGATAAAACTAAATAAGTAGGCAAGTGTAATCGACCAAAACACAATATACACGTGTGAGCAAGAAATAACAACCAACTACTCAAAAATAATAAGCCGAAAGACACTAAGGCGTCCCTTAGTAAGGTAAACAAACAATTTCGAAACATTAACGTGAAGGAAAAACAAAGTGGACCAGCCACTAAGCTCTCAAAGAAAAACAAACCAGGATATAAAGAGCAGTAGGTTGCAATTCCTGACAAAACATGAACTAGATAAGGTCAAACAACCCAAGTCAACAAAACAAGTCACGCAGCGCAACAAAAGAAATAAACAAACAAAACTAAATAAGAACTGTTACAAAATCTAGAACTTCAATTAAGGCAGAAACTTTCCTACCCTACCAATATGTACAACAGTATAAAGTTCAATTACTCGTTACAAATCCATGAGCATCTCTGGGCCTTAAATTGTAAGGCAATTGTGTAGTAGTGTCACTAGGTTGACCAGCAGAAGAACGATCTTGATCAGAGATCTCTAAAGTAGGAAATATAATTCTTGCTGGCACCTTGGTTAAACGATCAACATGTACCACCTGTCGTGTGTGTGGTTTAGTCACTAACTCTATCCTGAAGTTAACCTTTGATAACTTCTCAACAACTCGGTAAGGACCCTTGTTAAATTTACACAGCTTCCTAGCCGTTCCTGGCTGTACTACAGGAGTGTATAAGTAAACTGTATCACCTAGCTGTATGTCCTTATGATAAGCTTTTGACTCTCTAGTAGTTTCTTGTTTCTCAGCTGCAGTAGTTAAATTTGTCTTAACTACCTGAAATGATTTTTGCAGTCTGACAAGTAAATCTTTCGCATAAGTTTTAGTATCATCATAAGTCTTAAATTTAGACTGAGTCAACATATCCACTGGTAACGTTAAATCTCGGCCATACAAGAGAAACGCTGGGCACTCATCTAATGCCTGATGCTTTCCAGTTCTATGTGCTAATAAAGCAAACGGTAAATGCCTGTCCCAATCTTCTTGAGTTTCAGAAACCAAGTGACTTAATGAATTAATAAGAGTTGCATTTAATCTTTCTACGACACCATCTGATTGTGGATGATAACTTGTAGTGGTGTGTTTACAAATTCCTAATTTCTGATAAACTTCATTAATAGCCTGTGATATAAAATTGGTACCTCTGTCTGTGATTATATGTTGTGGTACCCCATGAGAAGCAATAAACAGCTCAAGTTTCTCAATTATGGTTTCAGATGAACAATTTTGTAAAGCATAAGCCTCTGGCCATCTCGTGAAATAGTCTGTAATAACCAATATATATTTATGTCCAGAAAGTGTCATGGGCAGAGGGCCTACAATGTCCATGGCTATACGTTCAATAGGTCTATTTGCTATTGGAACTCTCATTAATGAAGCTTTGTGTGATGCCTTAAAACCACGTTTCTGTATACAAGAATGACAAGATTTCACATAATTAAGAATTTGCTTATGCATGTTTTTCCAAAAGAATGCTTTCTGAATTCTATGAAGGGTTCTATGAAAACCAGAATGAGCAGCTACAAGTGAATCATGATTTTGTTGCAGAATTTTTGGAACTAATGTTTTAGGTAACACTATTCTGTTTTGTTTTTGCCAACGAGCCTTAGGATTTTTAAATTTACAATACAAGGTATCATTTTCAATGAAGAAGATCTGTGAAGGAGGTTTTGGAATTCTATTATTCTCTAAATCTTCTTTTATTTGCATACAATAAGGATCAAGAGCTTGTTGTTCTTTAATGGTGTGTAAAAGATCAGGGGTGGTAGAAGTTTGTACTTGTTCAGCCACATTTACAGATCTGGATAAATAATCAGCAGTGGAATTTAATTTTCCTGGTTTATGAACAATTTTGTAGTCATACTGAGACAACCCCATTATCCAGCGAGCAATCCTAGATGTTGGATCTTTTAACTTTAATACATGGGAAAGTGAAGCCTGATCACAATAAACTGTAAAACTTTTGCCTAAAAGATATTGCCTAAAATGAGCAGTAGCCCATACAACAGCCAAAGCTTCCTTCTCCACAGTGCTATAATTAATTTCAGGACCCTTTAGTTTTCTACTGGCAAAACAGATAGGGTGTAAAAATTTATTCTCATCCTCCTGACCTAAAATGGCTCCTAGAGCATAATTTGAAGCGTCAGTACACAAAGCGAAGGGTTTTGTAAAATCTGGTAAAGCCAAAATAGGCTGAGTTAAAAGTTCAGCTTTTAAGTTGTCGAAAGCCTGTTGAGCCTCATCAGTCCATTTAAAGGTTACTTTATCTTTAGTCAGTTCAGTTAAAGGTAAGGCTTTGTGAGCAAAATTTTGAATAAATCTACGATAAAATCCTACCAGACCTAAAAATCTTCTAACTTCCTTTCTATTTTTAGGCACCTGAAAACTACTGATAACCTTAAGGTTTTTATCATCAGGCTGCACTTTACCTTGAGATACTTTATAACCTAGATATGTAATTTGGTCTCTGAGAAAATTGCATTTAGAAGGTTTCAGTTTTAAGTTGTGTGCAGTAAGTCTATCAAATACAATTTTTAATTTGCTTAAATGTTCCTCGAAAGTATTTGAAGCTATCACTATATCATCTATATAAATGCCTATCTGTAAAGGCGATAGATTTGCCAAAACTATTGACATCAGTCTCTGAAAGGAACTGGGCGCATTACGCATCCCGAATGGGACTCGTGTCCAATGATAATGTCCAGAAGGAGTAGTGAAACCACTTTTATAAATATCATCAGGGTGTATTTTCATTTGAAAGAAACCTGAAGTTAAATCTAATGTGGAAAAATAAGTAGCATTCCCTAAACCTTCAATCAATTCTATCATGTTAGGTAATGGAAAACTATCCTCAACTGTTTTCTCATTCAATTTCCTAAAATCTGTTACTAAACGATAACTCCCATCTTGCTTTCTAACTAAAATCACAGGAGCAGAATATGCACTATCACTTTCTTCAATAATTTTTGCCTCTAACAGCTCAGCAATCTGCTTATCTAATTCTTGCCTTAAATGATAAGGAACTCTGTAAGGTTTCTGTCTGACAGGAATGTTGTCTTTTAAATTAATGTTGTGTAAAATTGTATCACAACCAGTAAGTTCAGTGACAGAAGAAGCAAAAATGTTTTTGTACTGATCTAAAAGAATCATAAGTTCATGTCTCTGTTGTTCAGGTAAATGACTTAAGTCAAACTGACCTCCCCAGGGTTCAAACTGCTCACCAGTCTCAAGACTCGTAGAAAATACTGGCTGAATATCAGGTGTTTTAACATTAACAGGAGCCAAGGTGGCTAGTTTCATACCTTTGTTAATGTGTACAATATCAGGAGAGAAATTTGCCACTTTAATAAAAAATTCATTTGAACGTTGTTTACTATTCACTGAACGTGCTACACTGAATTTGGCGTGCTGATGGTGAGGAAGAGGTTCAATAAGTACAGAAGGTTGAGAAAAAGGTAAAAGGGAAGTTGAAACTTTTAGAATATTTTCAGAGAAAGGAGGAAGTTTATGCTTTTTCACAGAATAGCAAAAGATATCATTAGTCGAGTTATTTGGTGACATGCAATTAATTGAAGCATCAGCACTTGGCGCAGACATGTGAAGGTGCAAAGGCACCAATATGTGTGGACCTATCAAATTTGATGAACTGAAATCAATACAAAGTTTGTTTAGACTTAAAAAGTGTGTTCCTAAAAGTGCACCATATTGATCAGATAAACTATCAATAATAAGAAATTCAGTTTGAAAAATCTGATCCTGAAATTTGACAGGTAACAAAACTTTTTCCCTAACTAACACTTTGTTGCTTGAAATGCCTTTTAAATAAGTTTCACATGTTTCAATTTTTACTTTCTTGCCAAAACATTTCATATACCTAGCATTTAGTAAATTTACAGTAGCTCCTGAATCTAATAAAAATTTGAGTTTATTACCCAAAATTGAGCCATTTACTATAGGAAGAGGTGCTTCACCTAAAGAAACTGAATACACTGATGGTACCTTCAAAAGGGCTTCATGGGATGAACTGAAGGAATTGCTCTCCCTACCCCTTACTAGTTTAAATTCTGGTTAAAAACTGGAGCCTGAGGATTTAACTGAGTAGTGTTCCTCGAATTAACCTGCCCTGCAACCTGGTGTGCGTTGGGAGTTACACTAGCATTTCCTAGCTGTCGAGCATTACCATACTGTCTAGTTCTAACATTGTTGTTAGTACCCTGAGATAGATTTACCATACAATTCCTCGCTAAGTGGCCTAACCTATTACATCTATAACAACGAGGACCAACCTGTCTACTCTTAGCTGTAGACTTAGACATCAATGATTGTACTTGAGTTTGCAAGTTTCCTAACATGTTAGTTAAAGTAACAATGTTTTCCTGTTGTGCTTTAATTGCTGCTGTGAGTTCATCTTTGGAACTATTAGCCTGTGCAGCCTTAACTGTAACACCTGGAGTGGAAACTGCATTCACTTCTACAGAGTGAACATTATTAAGCTCATCTGCATGGGTTTTAAACCAAACTTCTTCTTCTGCTATAGCATGTTTCTTAGCTGCTACATATGTTTTGTGGTTCTGTGGTAATAACAGTCGCCTCAAATGTAAATGAAGGCCCTCAAGAAAAACAGACAAGAGTAAATCAAGTCTCTGACTTTCCACAGTGGGATCTTCCACTTTATCGACAGGTACTGTTTTACAAGAGAGTGCCTCTATTCTAGCAGCAAACTGCCTAACACTTTCTCTAGGCTTCTGAAAGGCTTGAATTAATGCTCTAATATTAGCATGTAAATTTTGAACAGTAGCAAATCTGTCCTTTAAAGCCTCAACCACAATTTCCAACTTAGTCTCATTCTTGAGACGAGGGTTATTGCGAATAAACGCAGCAGCTTCTCCATCTAATTTCACACGAATAGCAGTCAACTTATCAGAGTCAGCCCAGCCTACATGTGCTGCAACTAAATTGACTCTGTCAAGAAAATCATTAAGTTGAGTAGTACCTTCTGCCCCAGTAAAAGTGGGAATTGACACCAAAGGATCAGCCCCAAAAACTGAGATTCTATTTGCAGTTGGCTGAGGATTCCGACCCCCAGTTAAACGGTTAATTACAGGCATTCTAGTTGCCGCTGGAGTTAAACTCTTCCTTTTAGTAGGCATATTAACCAATTTAACTCATAAATGTGTAACACAATATAATACAATACTACTAATTTTGTGTAAATAAACTACCAATTTTGTGTAAATAATGTAACACTGGTAAACAGTACAGCAAAATATATATAAGCAAATAGTGTAGCTTAATTACACAATTAACAGCACTTTTAACAGTACTCATAAAAATATTATACTATGAAATATCATTCATATCAATTATCAACATAAAGAAAATATTACCAGTAATTAATAATAACACTGCCACCACTCTTAGCAAAAGCAATTTTAAAAATTACACTGGACCAAAAATGATAAATTAGAATACATGGCACCTTTTTTGTGCATACCAACTACAACATAAAATACAAATTGCATATAACAAAATTCGCGAGGTCACGGCACCATTTTCTTGTTGGAGCTTTAATTATTAAGGAGTTTGGTGTATAGGTTTTAAGTTCAATACCAAATCATAAGTCAATAGTAAATAGTGGTATAGTTTTTTTTTTAAGCTCCAACAGAATAATTAAATAAATGCGTTGTGTACATATAAATACTGGTCCAGTGTTCTAAATTAAAAGTAAAAACATTACAAGAAAGTTAAAATTAAGTATAGAATTTATTTGATTTTACTGAATAAATACAAATAGTTACATAGGTGGCGGGGATGTGGAAAATATAACAAAATTCATACCAAGTCCAAACAGGGAATTTACATTGAAGATACTGATGATAACAATCCTCGCCAACATCGCCGGGCATAGACTATTTTTACGTCCCAACAGTGAAGATTACAGGGTGAAATACATTGAAGATATTCGTTTCTTTCTTTTCTAGAAAGGAGGAAAAAAAAATAATATTAGTTTAGTCATTTTCGTCGCCCTCCTTATTATTCATCTCTCGTCTATTTCTTCCGACCTCGATGTTTCTCAGATAACGCTGACGCTTTCAGCTCCGTCTCCTTCCTTCAAAAATGGCTGCAAGTCAATCTCCCGTCAGACCTCCTCGTCAGCCCTTTTTACTCGAAACGCCAAGACCGCTTGATTGGCGATTTTTGATGGTAGTATAACCGCCAACAGTCCGGCAACCTCAGGGGAAAAACACGCAGGAAGGTGCAGCTCCACATAGAAAGAGCTTCCTCATTTGGCGATCATCGCTGCTAGCCTCGCGAGGGGTCCCAATCCAACATATGAATAACCTGCAAGTAAGCAAAAAACATCGCGCCAACCAGACCCTACGGCAGAGTTAGTAATGTAGAAACTAGCCTCTCCGCAGGGTGCAATTTTTACAAATGTTGACAGAGGTTTCACAGACGACCGTCTAACGGGCGAAGAAATCGAAAACAAGGTCGTAAATCTCTTTGGAAGGGCAACGGACTGAATCGAAGTTTTGAAGGGATAAGAGTAAATTATAGAATTTACAACAATTTAACTTCAATACTGATAAGTACTTAAATAAAAATATAATAATTTCACAGATAATTTTCTTGGGTTTATTCCGACACCAAACACGACCACCATAGTAAGAAATAAAAATTACTTCAGTTAAAATACAATAATCAAGTATGAAAATTTTTATATATTCTCCACAACACCAAAACGACCACCAGAGTCAGAAAATATGGATCCCAAATTTAGCAGAAAAGGGGGCATAACAGAAAAACTTAAATTAAACTTTAAACACCAACTTGTGTAAACAAAACTTTAAAAAAAAGATTGACCTTAAGGATCAACTTATCAAGAGATTAACATTAACAACCAAAGTTAAGAAAAATAATTAACTAAACAGAATTTAAATAATTAACCAACCAAAAGTAAAGAAGAAAAATTAATTACACAAGCAACTTAAAATCAGCGTTAACCAAAACTGTCAACAGAACAAATTAAATGACTACAATTACTTTTAAACAAACCCAAGAACTTAAGTTCAACTACAAAAATTAAAACAAATTAAACTTTAAGTCTGAAGCAAAATAAGTTAAACATTACCTTTAAAACAACTTAAATCACAACTGAAATAAGTAATACATAACATAATGATAATATTACTATCTATCTATATAAAAACTCAAGTTTCTTTTAAAAAAATAATATTGTGATCGTTACCAATAGTTTATTAATGAATATGTTTCATTTTTATGTTCTTACTATAATCGCATTCTTCGGAAATTAAATAACTTGCATAATTTTCCGCTCTCGACTTAGTTAAAAATATCTGATGTGGACACCACACGACTTCCTTGTATAATATACTATACACATCTCACGCATAGCCATATTCGGAATTAATCATGAAGGAATTAAATCTGTCCACAAAATCACAGCTCAAGACGATATCACAATACCAGCAAGAACAGAATATTTACTTTCTGGCTCCCTAGCCGAAAACAGCAATTTCTGCTACGGCGTCATCTAATATCCCCAGAGCTGTAACAGTAGCCTGGCAGTACTAGTGGCCTGGACACCCTTTGAATCTATCGAGGACCGTTATTCTGGTGAGTGTTGCCAGTGTAACTGAAAAGGCGAGTGTCATTAAGAAAGGTGAAGTGGTTGTAGCATGTACTCCAGTGAGCAGCGTTAAACGGAAGAGTAACACCTCAGAATTCATGTCTTCAGAGTGCATTACATCGGAGTTATTGCAGAATCCACAATTAAATGATGAAGCGAGGAATGCTACCGAATGTGTCATTCAAGACCTTCAAGATGTTTTCTCCCTCTCGTCTTCTGAAATGGGTCGAACCAATTTGACACAGCATAGAATCGATACCGGTGATCAACCACCAATTGAGCAACATTCGAGACCTCTACTGATTGCTAAACAGGAACAGTTGAAAACACTTCTAAAGGACATTCAAGAAAGCGATATCAGCGAGCCTTCGGCAAGTCATGGACATCCCCAATCGTCCTGGTCAGGAGAAAAGACGGTTCAATTAAATTTTGCGTTGACTATCGCCGGTTGAACGAGGTTAAGAAAAAAGACAGCTACCCTCTTCCTAGAACTGGCGACCTTCTGGGCACTCTTTCTTGAATAAAATGCTTTTCGACACTTGATTTAAAGAGTGAGTATTGGCAGGTAGAGATACATCCTAATGACCGACAGAACACGGCATTTACTACCGGACAAGGACTTTGACAATTCAAGATGATGCCGTCTGGAGTAAGTAATGTGCCGGCAACATTCTTACGTTTCATGGACACTGCGCTGAGAAGTCTTTCCATCGAAGCCTGTCTGATATATCTGGATGACATCATCATTGTCTGTAAGAGTTTTGAAGAACATCTAGAAAATCTTAGGAAGGTGCTTCAGAAACTGAAAGAAGCCAATCTAAAGTTACGTCCTGCCAAACGTAAATTATTCAGACAGGAAGTGACTTACCTCGGACATGTAATTTCTGCTAAATGTGTGTGTAAGGATTCACAAGCTGACAGAGAGCAAGCAAAAGTTTTTGTGGACAAAAGACTGTGAGGAAACATTTAACAACCTCAAAGAAGCTTTACCATCTGCTCCAATTCTGGCATATCTTCAGCTCTACAAACCATTTATTTTCGACACGGATGCGAGCAATGAAAGCATCGATGCTATTTTGTCCCAAGAAATAAACGGCCAAGAATGTATTGCGGCCTACTGGAGCAAGTGCCTATTTAAACCGTAGAGGAATTACTGTGTTACCAGGAAGAGTTGCTCAGCCGTAGAACCGTATGAAGGCCAGATAGCCAGGTAGATACAGAGACTCCAGGAATACGACATCACTATCCGTCATCGGAAACGTTCATCACACGGGAACCCCGACGACCTGTCTAGAAGACCCTGCACAGAAAGCTTCTGATATTGTTCCAGGGTCAAAGCGAAATACGAGCTGCTGAATCCGGTCGTACGACATATTACAACATCAACATCGGCTGATCGAGACCCAAGGAGTGGCGAAGAAGTCAGGAAAGACCAGTTAGAAAATGGCGACATTAAACCTATAATTGACCTAATGTCTTCAAACAGAAAACTGCCAGGCAGGACATTTCGATCTATAGTCCTACGGCAAAATAATACTGGGCTCTCTAGAACTCACTCCACATTCGAAACAGTGTGTTATACCTGAATTTCAAATCGGATGATGAAAGGCTTTCCAAAAGCTGCTGATACTTCAAAGATCCCCAATGCTCTTAAAGAACCACATAGCAGCCCTACAGGAGATCACTTCGGAATAATAAAGACTTTGCAAAGAGTTACAGAGCGTTTCTACTACTGGAGTAATGCAAATGATGACATGTAGTAGTAGTTCCAATATTGCGATGGCTATTGCGAAGGACTGAAGGTATCGGGTCGGAAAGTTTCAGAACTTCTGACAGGATCAAATACATCTGAAGGCCAGCAAACAGAGAGATGCCTTAAACTCACCTTACTTGTAGTTCTGCTTATAACCTGCAGTGCAATACGATATGCTATAGATCTTCTACAGCATCCTGTATGCACAAAATCAATAGGTCCACTGTAATGACATTTGAAAGCTTCTATAACACGCTGATCTAAAGGCTGAATGTCAGAAAATGAATGTTTGCAGGAAGAGACACTAATGTTGGATGGACCTCGAAAATGGACTATGTGGGCAAAATACGAAACTTTGATAAGTATGAATCTTGAGTTTTATAAGGACGGAGATCAGTTTAATAAACGGGAGTTTTTCTATTGATTACTATGTATTTTCTTCACTGCTAGATATTTGGCCGTAATAAATAGCTGCGTTTATCTACGAATGAGATCAATAAGAGAGTGAACTGTATCTTCATTTGAGCCCAAGTGATCAATCTGAATTTGATAACTCCTAGCTCTGGTTAAGCTTCTGGCTCTAAGTCAGAAAAATCAGAAGGCCTTAAAAAATAATAATAATAAGGAACAAATCTATTTTTGAACTATATCCAGTTTTATAAATCAACTAGATGTGATTTAGAATAGTGGCTGTGTAGAAAATTCTCTGGCTACTCATCTCTGTCGACTTTTGGCGATTTGTGTTCAAATTTGGCGACGAAAATTAGTCGCCAAAACTAAAGCCACCTTCGTGTTATCTTGCCAGTTTGATGAAATAGCCTTTTATTTAATGTTAAATGGACTTTCCCGTGTAACCTTATTTTTCCGGCGATGTTTAGAGTTTTGAGGCTTTTCATGTTACACTATTATACAACAGCTACTACAATTTACTTTTAATCTGACTCAAATCATTTACATATATAAAAATTCGTAACAATATTTACAAATATTTACAATATTTACAACGTCAGTTTTCGAGCCATCTGTATAAGTATCCATTGACTGGTTCCATTGTATTTTCATCTATAAAATTTACACTTCCTACTGCTTTTTGCATTGAATATATATATATATATGAGCTATATTGGATTTCAAAGTCCTTGAATTTAAAATTGTATTTTTTGCAATTAATGACCTTGAACAAAATATATTTATGTCGACAGATGTAGATTCCACCTTCGACGTATTTTTCTCTTGGGAGAGACAATGATACGAAATAGATATTTCTTTCATCTTATACGAAATGTAGCGTATTGCGTAGAATTCTTTGGTCATCCACGTGGTACTGGAACCGAAACATTAATCACATTTTTTTTAATAACAAACTTTAATAAAAGCTCTTGGTTATAAAAAAACTGATTACATTTTCAGATATACATTTTTTATATAAGTACAGTTTCGTCACGGCCAAAGTCAATAATAACCAGCCACATTTTCCAAACCTGGTAGGCTTCTTCGACCACTCGGGAAAAAATTCCGACTCCTCCAATCCTAGTTCGCCTCTTTTCTTGTTTTGCTGTTGTCCTAAGAAAACCCATCAGGCCACCCACGTGATGTTCTGTCTTTGCAGCTCTTTTTTGCAAAAATAGCAAACTCCCCAGTGGATTACCAGTCTTCCTTTTCACTTCTCTCGCTAAGCCTTTCTTCCTCACACCGAGGCTATGAGCATTAATATAGTATGTGTATCTGCATGCACGCAAAACTGGAATTTCATCTTACGGGATGTGTAGGGGTGAACGAAAAGCGCTGTCCATCACCTAACCGCTTTAACGTGCGACATTGCATTCTAGAAGTAAAGGTGTTTCGCTTCGTGTATTCATTCGCTGCATTTGTTGCATGGTCAAAATTCTTTTTTATTTTTCAAACCTTAAAAGGAATATAACCCACAATTGAATTCAAAAATAAAAATATCTTCCGTTTTAAACTCGTATTCTATTCCTATCAACACAGGATCATCCTCTTCAGAATAAAATTCACCTCTCTTTTTAAAAGAGAGTTATGAAAACATTTTCCATGAGAATTTTGGCATTCATTTCCCTGCTGCTGCTGTGCTCTCTAAAAGCAGTATGTGGAAAATTTGACTTTGAGAATCGTATTTTCGTTCAAATGTACCTAGATAACTATTCGAGGAACTCCGTCCTAGACACTTACTGCTTCTGAATCGCTCCCACATCATTTTCTCTTGACATTTTCTACCGCAGCGATTCTGAAACTTTTCTCTTCGCTATGCTTCCTCGAAACTGAAGTAGGCTACCGAAGGCGCTTTTTCCCAAAAGTGCACTCAAACGGCATGAATTCTTCACCAAATCTTTATTCGGAAAGAGATCTCTTTTCTCGGAGATGGGGCTGGCGTCATTTTACGTCCAAACTGAAATCTTCTAGCCTTTAGCAGCTACTTGTTAGAATTTTTTATTTTCTTAAAATAGCTTGTGAAGTTAAGCTTTATGTGCAGTTTTTCCCGTCGTGTGAAGAAGAAAGAAAAAAAATGTAATATTTATAATTGCTCACAATTGTTTTCGGACACTTGTGTTTTTCAGTTTTACGTGCAGATATCAGTTACTAAGTATTAGCGGAATGACTTTGTTTTTCTTTCACATATACTATTGAAAAAATGTTTTTAAAAACCTGCATACTAAACGTTATTCAAAACGTTTTCGGTGAAAAATGTAGTTTATTGAAATGTTCTGAAAATAAACTCATATAAGTATTCGGACACCTTGAACGTGAAGTTTGGATTTAATAAAAACATGAAAATAATGGGATATCAGATATCCTTCAGCTAAACTTAAAAACTTTTCATGCTCTTTGGCATAGATTTAAATAATTTTTTGAGAATGTTCCATTTTGTTCCATTCCTCCGTAAGAATTGCTTTTATTGCAACTTTCGAAGAAATTCCTTATTCTTTCCTCCAACTCACGCCATATGTATTTATAAGATGTCGGTCCAAAAAGCATGGAGGACTTCTGATAACTTCAGGACAGTTGTATACTGACCGCTAGTAAACGTTTAGGGTTGTATGTTTAAAATCGTCATTGTGATAGAACTTGAATGCATTTTGCATTTCAACTTTCTTCGGAGATGTTTTCAGAATTTCATCAAGAAGATTTATATATTTATACTGATTCAGATTACTTTCTATAAAAAGTATAATATGCGGTATTCAAGCAACCCACTTGGCGCAATTTGGCGATTTTTTAAAGCTAAATGTTACTTACCGAGTACAAGCTGGCGATTTACTTGACTTTTTTTATAACTTCCCAAACTATCGATATTGATCGTAAGTCGACAAACCTTATCAACATATAAATAAACACATTTTATCAATTTAAAATACCAAGTTAAATTATTAAATGATACATTGAAATATAAAACGCTCACATTTTTCATCAAATCCTTCTGTATTTTTTCCTCCATGTACACAACGACTGTCATCAAGAAATATCACAAACTTGCAATCTCGGCATTGCGCACCGGCTATTTAATTAAAAGCTTCTCATCATTTTACCTGTTGGCGATTTTACAGCAAAATACCGCATATTGCCAAACGCCTTTCCTCGTTCTTCCTTTTAGAGATTTTGAGGCAAAATTCTATATTCTTCCTAAAATTTTAGCGCAATTTCTTTCACTGCTGGAAAATTCCACAAGCGCATATTTTAAAATTGAGTTTACAGCAAAAAAATATTAAGATTTATTTATACAAACCCCTGGAACTTGGAATAAAACAAGAAGGATGCATATTAAAATGGAGATGTTGCTTGACTGAAGGCCACTGTTTGGCACATTCTGAAAACTAGATGACTTCTATTAAGGTGATTGCAAGAATACGTAAGTACCAATTTCCCATCCCAAAGGAAGCGAAGTATACCCAAACCACTTTTATGCTTAACAGCAAGCAATATTTTTTTGTGGACTCAATTCTTCAATCCGCTTTCTCCTTTGATCCATCCACTTTATCCAGAAGCCCACGCAGTTGTCCACAGAGATATTCACTGTTTACGCGTCTGCAAGTATAACGTTATTTGAGTGTTATAAATTTTTCTTTACCATGGATTTTGGTGAACGCCAGACATGTTAACTAAAAATTTTCTTCTTCTTCCTGATCGCCCATTGTATCCATGTGCTTCAGTAACTCTTCTAAAAACACCATGTTTAACATATGTTGCAAACCGTTCTTTTAAGTTCGCTGCAGATTTTCCAGCACCAACATTTCGCTTTTGTTTGATTTTTCGTACCACAAATCTCCGATTTCTTTGTGTTAGCTTCAAAATACGATGCAAACTTTAGTGCATTTTTAACTGTTCCACACAAAGAAATTAAATAATGAAGAAGCTGCATGAATGTATGTATGTTTCTCATATTTGAAAAAAAAACGGACAGAGCGATCAAATTTTGAGTAACGTAATCCTCCGTCCGAACATAGGCACCTGGAAGACAGAATTTTGAATATCGAATTTGTTTTGTTATCTCTTTTATATTTTGTAAACCTTTAGCGAATTTTGATTAACAAACTCAACGATTTCAAAGCGAGCAATGGCAAGAAGGAAAAAAACATTTTTATCCCCAGCGCGCGAGACCGTGTACCGGAAATTCCAAAGATATGCTGCTTTTAAATATTTTGTGACATTGCTGCTGAATTGAATTTTATGTGGCTTAAGTGCGGAGTACATGGTATTTAATACATAAAGTTAACACACAAAACTTAAAAAAGTCCGTTTGGGCGTAATATAAAATCTAAAAGCTTTCTGATTTTTTAAAAAAATTGTTTTTTAAATAACACGTCGTTTTAACATATGGTGGCAACCATTTGAAAAGTGATTCGGACACGAAAGCGATATTGAGAAAAAGTGAATCTTGGTACTAATAGGCAAACGGCCACGTGCAGAACGTCCAAGGCGTTTAATTGAATGCCAAGAAAGTTAATTATTTGAAATAATACTTGCAATCCTAAACCCAGTGCAATAAAATTGACTTTTAAAGCGCGTCAGACGTTTAACAAATGCAGAAACTGTGAGAAATATTGTAAGAACGTATATTTTACGTATATTTTATGGGGGATGAGCTAGGACAAAAAAACATTTCTTAGAGAAACAAATCGAAAGGCTCGATTACTGTTCTTAAAACCTACATTCAAAAGCTTTCAGGTTTCTGGAAGTTCGTTATATTTGTAGATGAGAACAAATAGAATATTTTTCGAAGTGATGGAAAGCAAGTTTGAAGGGATGGTATGGCAGAAACCTAATAATAAATATGAAATGAAAAATCTTACTTCTTCTGCGAAACATGGTGGAAGTGGCCAGATGGTCCGGGACTGTGTGAGTGCTGCCAAATGGAAATCTTCATTTCTGAATGGGAAATGGACGGATTTGTGTATTTAAATATTTTGAAGCAAAACACTTAATGGACGTATTATCAAATTTCAAACTTTGCTTGGCTAATGATAAAAACATGAGGGATGGGATGGGATAATGCAAAGAAACTGTAGATGTAGAGTAGCAATCCTCAAACGTTTTTTTCAATTGGGGACCACATTTATATAATTAAAATATTCTGCTTACTTCCTCACTCTTGTCTCCATCGAAAGCAGTTTTTAGCATATGATAACATAGATAATTTAAACATACAATTAATTAAAATTTATTTAATTCTATGCAGTTTTAAATTATTAAGTTCACATAAGGAAATTTATGTTTGTTTTTAATAATTCAAGGCTATTAGAATCTGAATAATCTTTATACTATTAACTAAAAAGTAAGCAAATTTTGGTACTCCTATTAATAAGATGGATGATCTTGCCGATTCTTGTACAGCTTTTCTACTTGCTTTTATGCTGATAAATTTAAGTTTGAGACTGGCATATATCTCAAGTCCTTTTTGGTTCTTTGTATTTATTTGAGTTAGGGATGAAAACCTTTTCTTTTGTATACGTAGGAGCAAACTGGATACGTAGATACAAAAAAGACAGGTAGGAGCAAACTAGACTGTACTTATTAAACGCCAGTGTACAGTTTAATATATTCCGTTTTCACTGGTAATGAGATCAAGAAATTAACCATACATTTTGCTTCGAAGTCTGCTAGAGAGTTCAATATACTATTCTCTTTCATTCAAGGAAAGACTGTTTCTTTCAAATCGCAATGAAAAGGTTCAAGAATCTATAAAAATTAGTTATAGTTACTATTTGGAAAATAAGTTTCAAATTGTGACCACAGACTTTCGACAGACACCTTTTCCAATAAAAATATAATTTTCTACTAAAAATGATTCTAAGGTTGGAAATGGGGAAAACTTCGTTGTTTTACGCAATTAACCAGCAAACCAAGTTTCCTCTCAAATCCCTTTAATTTCTCATTGGTACTGAGAACAGTTCAAGAATTACCTTGTAAACAGAGATTTAGTTAATTTAGATTTAAGTCTAAACTGCGCAGAGAAAAAAAAGAGTTCTATACTCCTATTCTACTGGGCCGATTGACGAAATTCAAATTGCGTTTGCCATGTCTCGACAACGTGACTTAAGATATGTATTAGATTTATATATATCATTGTTCTAATATAAGTATTTTGACACCAAATCGGACTTTTTCTAAAATGGCATGCCATTTTTTTCCCTATTTCGATTCTACAACTCAAATTATTCCAAACTGCCAAGTTTTGTAAAAAACACAGGAGTAGGTTTTAAACAATTAGCTGTCAAAATTTTAGTTCCTCAGTGTTAATTCAATTTGGTATGTATTTATTAATGTTTCTTTTTGTTATTGCCCTTGCTTGATTCCTTCTTTCACAGTTCGAAATTTAGGTTCACTCCAAATAAAAATTCGCCTATTTTTTATGATTTATTTTTTAAATTTGTATTTTGAAATAATTTTTATAAATTTTTGGAAAAATATTTTGAATTAATACTATAAACTTTTTACTATCAACTTAAAGTAGATGTATTTCTAAGTGTACCTGCAAAACAATAGAGCTCTCTATTCAAAATTTTCGAAGATATACGTGAATTTACATAGTGGCGCGTTTTGAAATTTGGCATATTTGTTAAAAGAGATAATAACATCTAATGTGGTTTACGCACTTTGCTAAAATTATTTGAAAGTAGGAACTATGTGACTTTTTTTCCGCTCCCGTACAATGAAAGAGATAGAAAAATAGGTTGCCATGTATTAAAAAGTTCGCCAAGTGAATTATTCTTGGCGCAAACTGAAAAAAATTCGCCAAGCTCAATTTTTGAATTTCTCCATAAATTTCGCCCCCCATTTTACAAAATTTTTAATTTTTAGGTATAATTTGAGTCGTAGAATCTAAATATAGAAAAAAATTGGTATGTTATTTCAGAAAAAGACCCATTTTGTGTCAAAATACCCATATTAGAACAATGCTATATATAAATCTAATACATCCTAAATCGCGCTTTCGAGACATCAAAACACAATTTGAATTTCCTCAATCGGCCCAGCAGTAGAACAAAAGACATAGAATTGTCCTTTTTTTTTTTTTGGCAGTGTACGTCTGAAGATATCCAAGTGCATTTAGCCACATGTCATCAGGAAAAAAATATGTAAAATCTTGTAAATTTCTTTTCCTCTTGTGTAATATGGATACGACACCGGTGTTCCTTAAAAGTCCTCCATGGGTCATCGCTCCTTTTGGCGAATGCCATTGTGTGAATAACCGTAATCAGTTAAAAACAGTTGCTAATTTCGAACATTTTCAAACCTTATTTATGAAGCTACATCTGTGCCGCAGCAAATCCTTTCAGACTGGTTATTTAATCATAGGAAAGCCCACATGGGCTATCTATCTGCCTAAGACGAGGGATCCTAGAGGATTTTTAAGAAAAAACGCATCGTGTTCAGATTACACATGGGGAAAGCCTGAAATCCAACCCTGCAGCTAACCGGTTCACCTGGATTCGAAGCCCGGACGAACTACCAGTATTCAACGGTTTTTCACCGCTTGGCTTTTTGCTTTCTTTCTATTTTTCCATTGGATGCAACCATTTTCTTTGCATTTTTCCATAGTTGGTATACCACATTGCTGCATTAAAATTATACCTGTCATGTCGGACAGCTTCATAATCATTCTGGGATAAATTCCATTGCAACCTGGGGGAGTTCAATGTATTATTACTATGTTGCAAATGTAACTTACTCCTGAATGTTCAGCGTTAACTTGATTAGCAATACAAGCACGGCATTCGAAATGATAAAGAAATGAAATTTCAGATTCAGTACGTTATATCCCTCTACAATCTACATTAACACACATTAATCTATATTACACATTTATTTCAAATGAGTAATCATATTTCCAATTTATGCTGTATTGTATAAATTAATGTATTATTATACTGTTTCCTTAAAAAGAATTGGTTGTACTTATTGTAGATTCAATAAGGCGTATGATATATTAAGCTAAAATCTGTGTAATTGTATTAAAATTCCGTAACTCAATTTCCAACAACCTAAAACTTATTCTAAGACTCAAAAGTTCAGATCTTAATAGCAAGGCTATTCATTAGTTAATTTACATTTTCTAATTGAAATTGAGAGAATTTTACTCTTGTTTGATAAATTTAAGCAGAAATCAAATACTGTTCATAAACTACAGTTTCGTTTATAGCTGCATTCTTACCATTTCCTGAATTCTTAGCACTTTTCTTGTGATAAGAACTTCATTGATTTGGTTTTAGTTTATTATGGCAAAGCACACTAGGACTACCTGCCTAAAGTAAGGGATGCCTTCATGGAGGAGTTTTCAAGAGAAACTGCTCGTATACACCTTACACATGGGGAAAACCACAAAAACGCCGCTCGGCCGCTGGTGGCCCTGGTAAAATCTCGGAAAAGAAGTAAGAATTCTTTCCTGAATTTTTACGACAATTCAATAGTTTTAATTAATTTTTTCGCAATTAAGAAAAACTTAGCTGATATTTTCCTCTCAGTAATTATAGCATTTTGTCGCTTGTGTTTCGCCCTTTGTGCACTCTTTTAGCCCAAACGTCTCTTTTCATTTGAGCCTGTTGCCATTCGTCAAAATGTAAGATATTTGCGTTTGAAATGCATCCTTTCACTTTTCATTCGAGTCTGTTACCATTTGGTTAAATGTTAAATGTTTACTTCTTAAACTGAGTCTGTTTGTTCTTGATTATCAAGCTAAGTTTAAAAGTGATATATGCAGTTCTTAAGAACATTACTCTTTTTACATTTTAATTGGATTGATTTAAATATAATGCATTTCATTCATGCTATATCTAATCAACAGTCTTCAAAATTTTTATAGAATAATATTTTTTTCATACATAGAATATATATAACTTTTCCGTGTTAGTATAAATGCGTATTTATAGTGTCCTATAAAATGTTTCGATGTTCCCCTACCTGGATCATCTCTATCGGTAATCTCTACTCATAAACCATATTAAACCTTAAAAGAGACCTTCTCAGAGACTTCATAAACCATATTAAAAGTTAAAAGAAACGTTTTCGGCAACTGGCGAAATCTGAAAACTTCAAGACAACTTTTTTATTGTTAATTTTACTTTTTACTTCCTCATGCGCTTTTAAAAGCAGCAGAATGATGTACAAATAATGTACATTTATTTGCATTTAAAAAAAGCGCTTGCTACTGGAAGAGCTTTAAGAAGTTCTCGTTTATCAAAAAGGAAAATGTCAAAACCAGTTGGACAACTCTCATTCTTTATTCCATTCTCTGCCTCATTCCCTCGTTTTTTTTTTCTTCTTTTTTGAAAAGCAAATACAGAACAGATACGAACTCTTTTCAAGAACAAGCATCATATTTTCCACTATGCAAAGGGTAATTTAGTTTTCATGTCCGCAAGTGGGCGTATTACGTCTTATTGCAAAAAAGCAAATAAAAGGAATAATTTGTTTTTTCTCGCTCTAAGGACCTAAAGGAATTGTCGAAAATGCATACTAGAATAAGAGATGTTTCTTTTGCAAAAGTAGAAGTAACACATTCAGAGGATGAATAAAAGGGAAATAAGCAATGTAAGCTGGATTTTTGAAAACTAGAAATCAAGTGTGCAGCTATGCAGCCAGCTGCATTCGATTTTATAGAAAGAATTTCGTACTGATACCGAAAACTTCTTTACTGTAAATGCAATCATGATTAAATCAGCATTACTAAATAGGTGAAATGGCATCAAAAAATTGCAAATTTTGAAATTAAATATCCCGGTCAATTTTTGTCAAACGAAGTCAAACTTTTTGAATTTTTATGTTCTCATAACGAATATAAAACTTTCCCCAATGTCATTACAAGACATGAGAAATCGCATTAAAAGATAGATTTCGTTATTCGTCCAAAACCAATTCTTTTTTAACTTTGACGTCAATATTTCCGTTATGAACTTTCGATTGACATGAATATTCTAATATCAAAACATGAATATATTCACCATTTAAAATATTTCTGTAATCGAAGGTATATGACTAAGATCAACGCTTCCAAAAATAAAGGCCGGGTATATATATATACACATACATATAGAGAGAGATTTTTGTTAATGCCGATTGCAATGAAAGAGGAAGATGCACAACTAGATGTTATAGCAGTTCCATATGCAAAATGTCAATGTTCTAAGGCTAACTCTTTTTGAGTAATGCGAGATACATACGTACATACGGACAGATAGTACGAAAAAATCCACTTAAACAATCCGCTTTGGAAAATCTTTTGTTCTGTCCGCACATATAAATGTCACTAAAAAATTATCAAAATAGATTCAATATCAAAATGGATATTCCAGTTGAAATCTAGCGAAATATTTCGCGGTTACAGTGCTTCCTGCACTTGGTTTAAGGAAGTAAAAATAAAGCACATTGGCACGCGTACCACGAAAATTGACTAAGATAGTTTGGCATTAAAATCAAGAATCATATTCAGAATCTGAACACAAACTGAAGAGCGAGCGACATGTTTGCTTTTGGTCTAAAAATAAAATATCTTTAAAAAGAATGTTTCTGGTATTAAAGCTATTACGTAACAATCATTTCTGTGCAGATTGTCCAAGGTGTCCAAACTCTGATTGAATTGTGGCTAAATAAAAATTGAAACTTGAAAAGAGTGTAAAAGACCCTTTATTTAAAACTATATTAGAACGGAAGGCACACTTTGTGCTTACAACCCAGCCAACTTCTTGCGGCGACATAACTTAAAGTAGCAGTAAGTCAAATGCAAAATTTGATTTCGTATATTTCGTTCACAACTATCCTAGCAATCCTTATTATATAATCACTATTAAAATACATTCACTAGTTCAAATAAATATTTTGATGCGGACACTCCTAATACCAAGTCTAGAAACTGAGACTAAAAACTGAGAAAGCCTTCTAAGATTAGAAACTAACTATATTATATTATGTATTATACGTACCTAATGAAGATAGTCTCTTTCTGCTGCAGACACTATAAATTTGTACATAAATACATATTTATACACATGCACTTTTAAAAGTACATAATTTAGTTTAAAATATGTTGATGCGGGAATTGTTTATATACATACACAGATACCACGTTGAAGTGTCGGGGCGAAGGCATTGCTCACTTTTCATGTTTCTTGCTTCAGAAATCCTAATGACTCTACAAATTACATGTATATGTAGAAACACTATTAAAATACATTAACTAAGTCACTTAAATATGTTGATACAAAAACTCCAATAGATACCTAAAAATTTTTCCCCTTTTCAATCAGTGCCTATAGATTATCCAAAAGGTCTTTAATACATCATTGTTGCAAGGATAGAGTGAGCTAAGCAGAACAAGCCTCTGAAAGGGAGAGGAGCAATGCGATAAAAAAAAGATTCGGAAACTATGTGTTAAAGTGATACTTAAAATTACGTATCAGTCTGTTTTCATGGCATATGCTTAATTTCGATTGCAAATTCTGGCATTGAACTTATTTTGGATGCATCGAGTAAGACTCCCAATTTTTGGAGTTACATAACAATTCATGTTCCGTTATATAAGATGTTAATTTTCCTAATATCAGTCTTCTAGAAAAAAAAGTACCTTATTCAGTTCAACCAAAATAAATTCAATTCTACTAAAATAAAGCTAGTTTTACTTTACAAACGTGAATGAATTTTCTTCTATTTCTGTATTTTATACTATCTACATGAAATGGACCGAAACAAAATTTGAATAATGCTTTTAAAACATAAGGTGCAAAGATCCTAAATTTTAAGTGGAAAAGAAACTTGCTAATGTAAAATTTTAAACTAATGAAAAAAGTTGTCCTTAACTCGGATTTTCTTCTTCTCAACTTCCAGGCTGTTTTCTTACCTATCAATAAAAATTGTTTATTGCATTTTTAAAGACACTATCTCAAGCCCATTTTTAGTATATCTTTTGTGATCGGGGTGTGATTTATTATAGCATTACCCAAATTACAGGAGAACTAAACTTTCTTGTCAATGCACAGTATTTTTATGTTCGAAAAGTAAAAATAAACGAAATCTTCCGTAGAAAATCTTAGTTGGACGTCTGATCGAAATTTTCACTTTATTCAAAAATTAAATATTCAGAAAAAATAATTATTAAAAATTATTGAGAAAGCTTTTTCATTTGGATGAATCGGATTCTTTTGAAGCTTTTCACGTTCATAACATTTTAACATCTTTAGTTTATGGTATTCCTACCAATCCAGTCCCTTCTAACCCTTTCAGAATTCTGTTATCTTAATTTTTATCGTTTCGTCACAACTTTCCTCGATAGATGGGGCGACGTCCGTGCCTGCTTCACCGGGTTCATTACTTTAAATATTATTTCCCCAATGGCAGGCCCTCAGCCAATTTTGGCTTGGCTACAGCTAATAAGTGACCACAACTAAGGCCAGAAGTAGGGGGTCACTTTATTATGGAGGCATCTGATACGTGGAAGACCTTTGCCGAGACGAACAGTTACAACGAAGCCTTCTCCAGGATTCGAACCCGGGCTCTTTGATATCGCTGTCGATTCCCTTAACCACTGAACCATCTGGACGGCTTTACTTTCGATATAAAAACAATCATATCTTCGTGTCAAGCGAAGGCTCACCGTATCATTGATAGTGATCGCAATTTCCTCACTTAATCACCTTACACATGGGTTGAATCTTATGTATATAGTTTTGAGTTGAATTGTATTTGCATAGTTTGTTTTGCTCTCCCAGTTTTGTAACATATAAAATTTTTTTCTTGAAATTGTAATTTGATTTTTTATTTTCACCTGTGCTGCAAGTTTTCACGCTTTGTCTGCTTTTCACCCCAGCCTTCCAATCAGATGCTAGTTCGTTTTATCTCTTAGATTGCTTCTCTGATCTTCGGCTTTTTGGCCACCACCACCCCATCCTCCAATCCTCCCAGCCTCCATTTTCTTCTTAGCGAGACTATCATAGCTTTTTATTATCATGGGCCTTAGGGCCTATTTATGATGGAGCCGGGAAAATTACACGAATGTGTAATAGTTCCGGCAATATAAGTTGAAGTTCTTAAGCGAACTTTTTACCTAACTCTCATCCGGTCAATTCTTTCATGGACAGCTATCCCTAAATTTTATAAAAACAAAATAGAAGTTCTACAGAATAAAATCCTTCGCACCATGGTCAACGCTCTTTGATTTGTTAGAAATTCAGTTATTCACTGCGACATGAACATGCCAAACATTCGAGTTTGTATTTTAATGCATTCTCACCACTTCTTTAATGACGTCCACTTCTGTCTATCCTGAAATCGCTGCAATTACTAATTATGATCCTAAAGTTCACTGTATTGTCAAAAGATTAAGAATGATATGTTGCAATAACAAATGGTTGTTCTTCTTGTATTAATTTTATTTATTTATTTCGAAGACTTTATTTCTTTTATTTCAGGACCTTGTTCTTCAAAGTTTCCTATGCTGAATTTCTACACTTACTCTAAAGTTCACTTTTCTGGATTGAGACTTTTAGAGGCCCTAAACATTTAAAAGTTTTGGGGGCCCTCACATATATTTACACCTGACTTTTGTTCATTCCTTTTCTCACTCGGTTTAGGTTTAGCTACGCCGTGTATTCCATGGTAAAAATGGCAAATGGAAATTTGTCAGTGCCCCTTTTCCTGAATACCTAAGGTTTTTTTGTGGTCCCTCCTTTCCTTGATGCCTTAAGCACATGCTCAAATTGCTTAATGGTTAATCCAGCTCTCCCTAAGACTACCTCTCAAAGTGATCACTACATCGGGACAAAGATCTTCACTCTCCTTCCATCTACTGTTCTTTGGAACATCCACCTCATCGAGCTTCAAATGCATGGCTTTTAAGGCAAAACTTTATTGAGCGACTGATAGTACAACCGGGCCATAGGCTTGCACATCTGTAATGTAATTCATACATCCGTATCTCATTTTTCCACCTTCAGTTAATCTTTTCTTCGAGATTTTGCATTTTATATATTTACTCAGTTAGAATGCTTTCAAAGGTTTATAAAAATGTTTGCCAAAACGTAAAAAGGAATTCAAATATTCATCAGAAATTTAATCACATTAGTTCAGCCTAATGAAAGATTTATTCAAGACTATAAACGCAAGAATTCGCTAGAGCAGAATTTATTAAACTCTGATTGCAGCGTCCAGAACTTCCATGTTCGATACAAATGATGCAAATTCCACGGCTGTTATAACTTGGAGACGTGTAAAGCGCACAATGTTGCAAAAACGTTAGCGAAATTTTTGTCCAAATACCTTGAAGTAAAATTTGTCTATGAAGACGTAATATTGATGATCCTGAACCACCGACTCTGAGTTACTGAAAACAACTAAATATCTTCCTTCGCATAATCCATCGATAATATTTCCAAAAAACGAAGTTATTGAATGCGTTGAATTAAGTGAATCAGTTGTAGAAGAATTAAGTGAGAGCCTCATAATTCAAGGTTTTGAATTTGCAAGTTGCAAAAGGCGTGAAGAGTGACGAAGAGGAAGATTCAACTAAAATTTCTCAGAGTGAGGTTAGAAAAGCCAGAACCTCAAATTGCATGCGTGCTGAATGCTCGGTATGAAAGTAGCTGACGGATCAGAACACATTTTTAAAAAAATTTTAAAAAGTTATTAACAAAAAAATTTAACTAAATTTTAAATTCCATGTAGAGTATATTTATCAAAACATAAATAAAAAATAATGATAATAAATAATAATAACACAAAAGAATCAAATTTATATTTATTTCCTGTCTTATGTCTAAAATTGATACCTGCAAGAAATTGCTGTTGGTTATACTTTGCAATTCAAGCATATTGACAGCTAAATATTAAATTTTAGACAGGGCGCTTTTTTTCCAGTATGTTGAACTAACTACGAAATAACCTACAATCAACCTTTACCAGAAGCCTGGAAATTTCAGAATATCAGCTGTCAGCTGGTGAACTAAATTTACTGACTGTGCCAATGGGGGAAATTCTCCAATCTTACCTTAGTCACGTGGCCTAGCATATAAGCATGTAGCCATCCAGTTGGTTGATTGGTTAGTGACGCTCACTGCCATACCGATGAGCTCGGGTTCCAATACCGGAAAAAGCATGGATGTTTGCAAATATATATTGTTTTTGCGGCAAGATGACACACAAAATACAACGGTGAGCCGAACGTCCTTTCGAGTTGTTGGTGGTAGGAGAAGAGGTGAAGGAGCCCACCGGGCCGGGTGTTCTCCATCAAAACTGGAGCGGAGGCTAACGCTCATCAAGCCCTGCGAAACCTAATGCACTTTCTGGAATGCACTAGTTGATGGTCTTGTTTCAAACTGTATCTGTACGAGCATGCAGTGACAAAAAAACCACATATTCATTCTATCTTTTTCCATTAATAGCAGTCACGCACACAAGCTTCGTCCATAACTTTATGTCCCCAAAACTATGATCATCATATTCGCAACAAATATTTACACGATTGTAATGCATTCGCAGGCTGCATGAAGTCCTCTAGTTTAAGACTACTAGGTAAAGCGTTAAATTGATTAGCAAAATTCGTTAAAAGAGATCCAAAAATATAATAAAAGAGAAATAACGAACATTCTTGTTCTATAGAACACATTTTTTAGAAAAGGGCGATGCACTAGTAATATTGATCACTTCAAAGCAAAAACTGATTAATTAAACTATGAATAAATTAATTTATTAAGCTCCACTCATGAAACACGTTTGCGGAACTAATATATGCAATTTGTGTCATGTTTCGATACATTAAATGGCGCAAAGATATCGTTTTGCAACATTATCCATTTTTAATCCGATAATCTGGTATCGCAAAATCCCCTTTGTGTCGATTATTGAACTATTACTGTATCTGGTTTTTACTTGCTTTTGTTACCAACAGCATTTTATATGATTTCTTATGTCTATCCCATAGTTTGCAATATTTTTAAGCTACAAAACATCTGAAGCAAGATATAAAAGTACTTTTATCTTCGGAACAGTAACCTCTGTGTGAGCAAGCAAGAACCATCTGTTTGAATATTCTGGGCACAATCATAACTATCAAAAATACTGAACTCAAGAAAACGCAGTCCTCATGACGGAATAACAAACATTTTTCTTACTCATAGAAATGGAACATAAAAATATGTTACTAGTGTTTGCAAAAAAATATTTGTTATTCTGTCATTGGAAGAGTTCCTTCAAGCGGAACACATATTTTTGGTCCGTTACAAAGCTGTAGAACTTTGACCTTTCAAAATAAAATAGATTACAGAACTTTATCTGAGCGCGGGAAAGCAAACCTAGGATGAAAAAGACTTTGAAATTTTATTTACGTCTTCCTTTACGTCGTTCCCTAAGACATTTCAACTAGTGTAATCTCTCAAAAATGCTGCAAAGAATAAAGAAATTGCTTTTTTTTTCCCTCTCTCTTACTTTTTTGTTTAGTCAGACAGCAGCAAGTTATTCAAATGTTCTTCCAGGTGTAATTTAGAAAGTGAGCTTACATGGAGGACTAAATTTTAAATTCCTCGAAAACTTATTTCACACTTTTTAGAAAATACCTTTAAAGGAAACACTTCTTTTGGAAAATTTACCGAAGCTTAACCTCGGCAATATATATTTTCCTGAAAACATTTTATGAAAATTTAAGATGCCTTATAAGCTACAAGCATCACAGAATGTAATATCTTCTGGTTATTTATGGACAGGTCTGGGTAATGCACAAATGGATAGCTACCTCAAAGGAAAAATATTTTTTTTCCGAACCTGTTATTATAAGGCAGCACTTGCGCGGCCAGCCGCCTAAAACAGTTATTATAAACAAGAAAAATTATAATAATTATTTTTATAAATCCACCTCATTTAATTTCATGGGTCCAGCTAGTAATTAATAATAAATGAAACGAATGTGCTTAGATTGCTTTTAAATTGTCACGTTGGAAATAAAAGCAGTATAAATTTCAAAGAAAAATTTAATACTAATTTACCCTTTGCAGAAAAACAAAAAACTGCCGCATAGAAGATAAAAATATTTTAATTGGAGCAGTGGCAAATCATGTCTTTCAGATCTCTGAGATTGTTGATTAAATTTCAGAGACAAATGTTTTGCGTTTGCCGAGTAGCAATGCTCTTCTTTTAGATCGCTGAGTTTTTTGCTTAAGGTGGGAAAACAAATATCTTACACTTCGCCGAGTAGCAACACAAAAGTTTTTATATCGCTGAGATTTTAAAGAAGAGTTCATTAAATTCGCGCAAGATAAGAAATGAATTCGAAATTCAAAATCTGGGTTTCGAGATGCACGTATTCAAGTAGAAGGTTTATGTGTGTTTAGAAATGAGGTGTCTCTATGTGGTGTCGTTTTTCCACAATTCTAAAGACAACTATATTGAGTTTTGCATAGTGGCAACAATGGCAATAAATTTCTTTTATATCTCTGAGTTTACGAATTACATTTAAAAGATAAATATCTTACGCTTGGCAGAGTAGCAACACAAAACGCTCAAAATGCTTAACTTTTTTATCAACTTTTCTTAAATTCCCAGAAAATACAAAATAAATAAATTTAAAATAGATTAAAATTCAAAATTCAGGCTCTGAGGTAAACATGTTTGAATGAATGACGTGTGTTCAAAATTTGGTGCTTCTAGGCGCTGCCTTTTTTCTAAAACGAGAGGAGCATTCACACATACTACATACAGATTCTTCATTATTTAACAGTGGAGATTTTGTTTGAATGTTTTTAAAATTATGCAGTGAGAAACCATATAAGTTTTAAAACAACAAATTAACTTATGTGTATTGAATAGGCCGTAATAATAATTTTTACTAATAGTTAAACTTAATTTAAACACAGCCCTATCTTCTCTTGACTCATATCACAAATATTCGCTCTTGCCAGATGGCGATTAAAATTACGAGCGTGCTAAATATAATATAAAATTTAATTAAATTAACTGAAATTCATGCTAGAGAAAGAGTCCCTAGGCTATCTGGGATAATTTATCTCCAAACTGGAACTCTCTGAGACCGCAGCGCTTGACTTTCAGGTTTAGTCAGTGAGTCTATAGTCATTAATTAAATGGCAACCAAGTGTTCTTGCTTGAAAGAACATATGAAATAATTTTTGCTTCCTTTCCGCATGCCTCCGTGTTGTAATTGGAAGCATACTCGACACGCATTCGAGAGCTTCAGGTTCGAGTCCTAGCGAGGGCATTGATAATTTTTCATCTCTTCTGCTTCAAAAAAACTAATGGCTGTACAAATTTCTTTATATTAATCGTAATGTTCCAAGAGAATGCTTTTAAATATTAATGATACTATCAAGAAATCATTCGACCTTTTGAAATATACTTCCTAGGAAATATACTTTCAGACCTAAATATTTTGAGGTTCGCCCAAACAATATTCTTCAAAATGTTGTTAATAGATGCCAGAGGAATTCTCTTGCAACATATTAACTTGAGTTGTAAAATCTAGCAATGGCCACCATCAGGTCTTAAGGTAAACTGTGGAGTGGGAAAGCATATGTGGACCATGTTATAGTGGAAAATGCCGAGCATGCAGACCACTACACCACGAAGGCATGCGAAGAAGGCGGGAGAAATACCTTATAACTATACTACAAGGTTTGCTCTTCTCTACCAAGGTCAACAGTGTGATGACATCAAAGTCTTTGTTGCTCTTCTCCATCAAGGTCAACAGTGGGATGACATCCTTCTTCTGACATTCATCCAAGTTCTTGTCTTGTTAAGCCCCATTTCCCATTAGTACGAATGCGTATGTGGTTCTCCAGTCAGCGAAGGAACTGATTTGACCACGTCACTGTCTAAGGTTGCAGAAAGAAAAACGTTTGACCTTGAAAGAACAGTAACTTTGTATTGACCTTGACCTCCCATCACCACCGTTACGTTCAGGAATGCTGCAGTTACCGAAGTGTCTGGTTCCTGTAAAACCTTCTTCTATCGAGGAATAATTTCCTTGCGACCGTAACTCAATAACTTCCGAGGAAGAAGAAAGCACAATCTTAAAATTCGTCTCATCGCCACCATTGCAGGAGAAAGTGGCAGGTCTTGCATTACGGCATCAAGCATTATCGTTTATTTGATTACGGCAAAGCACTCGAGGGCTATGTATCTAAGGGGAGGGAAAGCCTCATGGAGGACCTTGTGAGGGAAACTGGGTTGTATACACGTTACACATGGAGAAAACGGCTATGCAGCCAGCCTGTGCGTGATAAGATTTGTCGTACGACACATTACCTGTGTCCAAATTCAGGGGAATGTAACGACACTTGTTAATAAGGAATCCCATCATTCTCATCATAATATACAACATCATAATGCAAGCTCTGTCGTGGATTTCCTGAAATGGTGGCAATGGCAGATACTGAAATACCCGTCATAGTCACCCAATTTGTCAATGAATTCTTCCCCAAAATGTGGGAACCACTGCGAGGAATCCGTTACAGCAACAGAAAGGAAGTTATCCGTGCTTTGGAGCAGTCGCTGCTAGATTTGAACATCTTTTTTATGGCGTACGTTGTGTTCTAGAAATTCCGAAGAGGATAGCAGGAGATTATTTATACCTCAGGGAATAAATTCCTTTCAGAGCAATAGTCGCGTTGCTATTACATTTAATCCAACTCTTGTTTTTCAGTATCAGAGATGGAAGAGAAGATTCTTATTTTTACGTACTTTCTTTGATTATACTAAAAGCTACAACTTAATAAATGATAAATAACACCCTGAAAAATATAGTCATACTTCAATAGAATAGATTGCTAAGAGCTTTGTATTGTTCAGACATGCATGGTTTCAGGCTGCGAAAAAGGTCAAACATTGTAAGCTTTCTGAGCACGACAACTAGGGTTTCCTTATCATAGAAATATCGGAAACTTTCGTATAGGCTCTGTAAAAAAAGGCTAATACGTCGAAAAACCGCTTTTTTAAGCAAAGAAAACCCCACTGAAAATCTAAAATGCTCCATTTTTAAAAGAGCACGTTAGAAAATCAAAAGGTTAATTTTCCGCAAAATAATAATGTTTTACATACTTTTTAGCCCAAAAGAGCAATGTCTCGGAACACGATTTTGCATTGATTCACTCTAAATTTCGTTCATTGTAAATGCGTTGCTTCACTTTTCATTCGAGTCTGTTGAGATTCGGCAAAATGTAAGATATTCCTCTTTCCAATTGAATATCTTACGCGTTAACAGATTAAGCTATTGAAAAGCAATAGATGCAGTTCTTAAGAAATATTATTTCTTTTTTTAATCTGTTTGATTTACATAAAACATATCACAACGTATCTAATTAAAAAATATACTATCATTCTATAAAAATGTCTAATATTTTATTGCTTTTCATATATACAGAATATATACAACGCTCCCATGTTAGTATAAATGTATCTATATATATCCTATAAAATGTTTCATTTTTTCACCTCGGCCACTTCTATTAAAAATCTGTACTGATAAACTATATTAAACTTTAAAAATACCCTTTTAAGTGACCTCAAAATTCCAGCCCTTTCATAGTTGTTATTATTATTATTGTTATAGTTATTATCACTTCCTAATTTTACCATTCAATTGTTTCCATTAACTTGATACATGATCAAAACATTTAGAAATTAATAACGCGTTTTGCGTAAAAGTAACAACCACACACGTTTAAGTGCAATTAGTACACTAACGGAAGGAGCAGAAAGTTAAGTTCTGTACGCTCTACTTTATGAAAACCTTCATATTGTATTAATTGAATTAAGAAAAGAAACGGAAACTGCTGCACTTAAAGGAAAATAATAAAAGTAACAAACATTGAGTAGGAGGTTTTTTATATGTGACAATCTATTTACGTTAGTCCTTGATTTTCTTTTTAGGTGTCCCTATTTTCTAGTTTCCTTTCATTCAAGATTACGGTTAAGTGTAGCACTTCACTCTCATAATCTGCTTTATTCTTTAACTAACTCAAAATACAGAACTTTGTGAGCTGCAACTAAAGGGTTCACGTCACTGTTGTTGCGTTCCCGCTGTCATTGGAAATCATACCGTTTCCGCTGTCAGTGGAAATCATACATGCTAAGCAAAAAATTCTCTGTTTTTACTTACAAAACACAAATATTAATATCTCTACACGGTTTACTTTTAAGATCATGTCACCCGTCTGAGGTTTACGGCGCCGTTGTTCCGTTCCTGCTATCAGTTCTAAACAAAACTATTAGGTTGCGCCATGTTCGCTTATTCTTAAAATGAGTGTAGAATCGTTAAAGTAGAATTGACGTGCGCTCTTTATCAAATCGCGAAAACTGTGAAAAAATCGGTTAAAATGGATGATGATTTTCTGAAAAAAGACATAACCGATAATAAGGTAGGTATCAATTCTTACTGAAACTCTTAGGTGCCGTGTTAGCTATCTCTTTAAAAGGATGTAGAACCTACCAGAATAGCTATAACCTTTAGAGCAGAATTTAAATTCGCTCTTATCAGCTTTTAGTGCTTACTTAGAAAACGAGATTTTGAAAAAAGTGCCTTCCAACCCATTAAATGAAGCCCCTTCATACTGTATAAAGGTCGCAAAATATTACTTCAGCTAGCACAGAATAATTAACGCAATACTGAATGCACAAAAGTAGATAAACTTGATTTTAAGTATACCGTATCTGTGCGATGGGAAGTTGACGGCATAAGGATAAAAAGTTGAAGAAGATAAAGATCCAAAATGCTATTGTATTAAAACGATATCCCATTCCTCAAAAATATGGGATAACTAGTGTCTTTCTCTTAAAATATCTCACCTCAACGTAAGAATCGCTGTTCTCTTATTTTGTTAAATATTTGTCCACTGTGATTTGCTTCTGTCCGTATGGCATTGTCATTGCAAATATTTATGTTGCGGCTTACTGTTGCTTTATTAAGGTGATAATGTTCAATGAACCTTTTTACCTTCCACAATTTGGACCAAAATTCGCAGATCGAAAAATAACTAGGAACATTTTCCCTTCCGTCTTCTTCTTTTGTGTACATTATCTCGGCCGCATTAACTGCATTTTCCGTTGGCTTATTTGGTCAGCATCCGTCGTCCTCCAGAACATTTTTTGTTTGAAAAATTTGTTCGAGAACCGATTTATTCCTGTTCCAAGGCTCCACTGTAAATGAAGTATTTCCTACTTTGCCCTAAAATGCGAATCATTGTCCATATATTATCTGAACATTCTATAAAATGTCTAATTTTTTATAGTGTTAAAATAGTGTAGTATCTTTTTTGCATAATGAAACTTAGAAACGTTGAACAAACCAGTGCGAAGATTGTAGAATCATTAGGTTATACCGATACAAGAAGAGAAGAAATTCGAACTTCGGATCTCCAATTACGCGTCAGACGGGCTTCCAGTTACACTACGAACTCACGAAGAAAGGAGGGAGAAATTATAAGTTATTGGTGAGAGAGAGCTTTGAAATTTTGCTTAATAGATAGTTAAATACTAAGAGGACTGAATTAGTAAATTCAAGTCGTTTTTCACCAACATTTCAATTTTAAATATCTCTGAAGTTTGTTGATTTATTTTTTGTTCTGTTTACGTCAAGCAAAAATCTGCTACTTTTTAAATAAAGAATTCATAATTGTAATGAATTTTTATTCTTTTTATAACTGTCTTGGTAGAGGATTACGTTCTCCAAACACCTTAGCTCTGCGCTCAAAGGTTTAATGCACATATATCACATGCATTACCGGTAACATATCTAACAGATCAGTAGTTTTAATATTGTGTTCCGCGGAATCCATGATTCCACAAATAAAAATAAAAATTCGTAAAGAAAGTTATAAAGCACTCACACTAGATGACTAGTGTTTATTAACTATGTGAGGTTTTCTTATACTTGAATAACCAGTTATTTTAGGTTTGGAATCCGTACTGTTATTTCTTTCTTTCCGTTGTACTACCAGAATACTTATGAGTTCGCCTGAATTTAAAGGGTGGTTTTAAGATTGTTAAGTTATAGCGTGTTCTGCTACTCGTTGACCACGTTACTAGGTTTGCTAGTCTAGATAAGAATTCCTGTCTTCGGCCCTGCATTATATTTCGAGATAGTTGAATTCATGCGGGTCACATTTGGAGCCGACTTCGCGTTAAATTATCTGTGTAGCCTTTGTCCATTAATTATTAAAATTTAAGCTTTACATTTGACATACTACGTTCAGTTTCTCGTTATAAGTTCAGGTGGGTTTGTAAGCTTCAGGAGTGCCTTCTGTTCATCTTATTTAGTTTTAAATAAAAGGTCTTTTATACCCTTCTCAAATTTCTGCTATAACTTAGCGATAAGTTGCTTAAAGTTTTCATAGAGTTAAACACTTCTTATGTTAGCAAAGAAAGTCAAAATCTGCAACTAAAATATATAAAGATATGTTTAGTTGAAGATTAGGTTTACAACTTAATATATGATCATCATATGTCAAAAAGAATAACGTGCAATGCTTTGCAAAACTAAACGGTTTTAAACTAATTTAAATAATCTAATGCAAAAAATAAACTGAAATTAGAAGGCATTCTGAAAAATTATATCATGGAACATTTTTTTTAATTGAAGAAAATTATAACAGAATATTTCTGAGGGGAAAAAATTCGTTCGAGCACTACAATAAAACCGAATGCTTGCCAATGAAACAAACGGAAAGATTTATCGACATATCAACAGACTTGACATTAAAATCTAAATTTAGGCAACAGTAGCTCGTAAAAATTTTGTTGCAGATTTCTGCAGAATAACTAGAAGTTTCTTATACAACTATAAACACTTTAATGTCGTTCGGATCAGCGTATTTAAGTGAAAAATGTTTCTCGAGACATGTGACAACAAAAAACAATATATCGAGACAAATTAAATACAAAATATAAAGTTCACCTGCAGGCAACATCGACACAGCTTTGACACTCTATGAAAAAAAAAACGCAAGCACACCCCAGTCACCAAATATAATACAAGGGTAGGTGACAACTGGAGCCCGAGTGAATACTGAGTAAGTTGCATTATTAAATTTATGTTAAAATGTTTTAATAAAAGGTACGATGCATTTCTTTGATTATCTTACATAAAGTATCTATAACACATGAATCGATTTTCAATTTTATTTTAACCGCCCAAACGGTATGATGGTTAGCGTCACTGACTGTCGTGCCAAAGGATCCGGGTTGGAATCCTGGAGAAGGCATGGATGTAAATATCTAGTGTCCGTGCGGCAAGGGGGCAGTAAATATGCGGCGACCCGAAAGTCCTCTCGAGAGGTCAGTGGTAGGAAAAGAGGGGGGAAACACCCTGGGACCTTCCCCTCCGGTGGTGCTCTCCATCAAAATTGGGAGCGGAAGAGCTAAATCGCACTGTCACCTGTAATGTGCTCAAGGCTATTGCCAACGACAGTCGTAAACTTGCGTTCCATGCCACGAGGATTTCGTGCGCTTGGGCTGACTATAGGTCAGACAACTGAGCATTAGCAATAACAACATATTATTTTAAGATATATTTTTCTATAAGATAGAGTTCACCGAAAACGCTTTGTAGTCGACAAAGTTTGCAGACCACTATAATAAATGGTAATTGAATCATTGTCGCATTTAACGTTTTTACTGAGTTTTGTTTCCTGTTGTTGGAATGTGCGATGAGATTAAAAAAATGCAGGAACAAAAGTTTAAAATTATTTAAAAAGGAGCATCATATTAATGTTGGTTTTGAGGAAGAATTTCATACATTTCGAGAGAGACAGACGACGAATTTTTTCATTCAGGAGTAGAAATGTTCTGTCAGAACTCAATAACACAAAGTAACGGGTTAGAAAAAAAAGTGAAAGCAAAACTTTTCATGACAGTATGCTATCTGAAATTTAATAAGTTCTGTATTTGCCGTTCTATGTGATAAAAAAAGTCTTATTTCACACATCCGCCGAAATACAATCTGAAGTGAATCCGCTGAATACAATCTCTTCCCGTTAAACATATTATGCTCTCTTTTGATTCGAAAGCTACTGATTATTCTATATCGCATTTGTATCTGTATTAAGTAATATATATCTGCTCTGAGAATAAGCATCATGGCTCCCGAATATTAAGAGATAACTAACGGTATTATTCCAAGAATTTTTCTCTAGGGAGACGTCTTTATACCATTTTCTCATATAACTTTCAGATCATAATGGGTGTCCCATTACCAAGTAGATCATTTGATATACTAGACAACTTGTGATAGCTATGTACATGAAGTGATAACGCAATACGGTTTTCCGATCAAAGCTCAAGAATTCTTAACCATCTCCATTAAATATTTTTACAACTAGACCCTTGCTCGAAGAGCCGTCTGAAATAATTATCATAAACATGGAAAAGTATATAATGGTTTCAATGAGTCCGGTTAGTGTCATTTCAATAAAAATACTTAATACTTCTAATTTGACATCTTCTGATTTAAGTGCATTTTTATTTAACCAATCGGATTATGAAGTAGAAAACATCTTCCTAAGATTTGTGCTTATTGCTTTTAAATCGCTTGATTTATTACCGAATATTAGACGTATGCATAAATCTAAAACGATCTATAAAAGGAATTAAACGATAAAAAAGAAACAGTTTTTCATAGACGATTCATCGCCACTTTCCTAATGTGCATGCGCTACTCCTAAGCATTCTCCTCTGTCCGAGGCAGACTGGCGAGGATATTTGCTGTTAATACGAAACACTTAATCCTCGAATTTCATTAGAGATATATTTCTCAGTCAACTAATTCAAATCTCACTTCGCGCCAAGGCAAAAATAATAAAAACTCAAAATATTTTCATTAAAAATTGAAAGACATAGAAGAACAAAAAACACCAAATACAGTTAAAACAATTAAAAAACAATTTTTGCAATTAAAGTTAGAGTTTCTGCGCAAAAAAGCAATTCAGGCAGTGGGAAAGAAGGCAGATTTTTCGGTGCACAAAACTAAACGTTTCCTTTCTGTTCCACTCGGCGAACAGACACTGAAGGTGCAGAAAGACTTAGTTCACTATTCTGCTAAGTTTCCAATGTAAACAAATATAGCTACTACAGTTCAAAAAATCAGGCTTAGCCGCATTTAAACAACTTTTAAATTGTTGATAATTCTGCAACTACTGCATGCAGATTAATTAAAGGCATAAGAACCGTAACCGGAAGATAAGAACAACACAATTCAATCGTTTTTAAATTTAAAAAAAATGCGAAATTTACCAACATATATGAATAAAAAGACTGAGCTCACTGAGCCGAATAACAGAGTGGATATATATATATATATATATATATATATATATATGCATATATTTATATACTTTGTATGGTGTCGATTGCAACCGAAAAGGGAGATGCACATCTACAAGTTATAGCAGTCCCCTATACAAAATTTCAACCTTTTGAGGCTACTCATTTTTGAGGTATGCGAGATACATACATGCGTCCGTACGTAAGCACGTACCTACAGGCGTCACAATAAAAATCTTTTTTGAATCCATTTTAAATGCATTTCACAATCCATTTTGGGAAAAAGAGTCTTTTATTCGATCCGTACGTACAGATATAACGCAAAACTGTTCAAGTGGAAATGAAAGCGTTGAAAATGAATTATTTTCGTTATACCCGAATTTTTTTGCAATTATAAAATTTCCTTGGAATCGAAAGGGCTGAAAATAAATATTTTCGGTGAAATATGATATCCGAAATTTTTCGCGATTACGAAATGTTCTTTGCTTCGTACAAGGAAGTAAAAATTTATACCAATACAACACTGTATTGAGAATTCGTATCATATGCTGCTATGCTGCTTTTAAATGTTTTATGTTGAACTGTATATGGCGTAAGTGCAATGAAAACGATGCTTAATAATAAAGCTAAAAAGACGAAAAAAAATTGGATTAGCAGGAGTTGGTATACAGCAGAATGGTAGAATGCGAGCTCACCGAGAGCGTAAGAAACCTTAACAAACCCTTTTGGGTTACCGTTAAAATCAGAAACCTTTTCTTGTCTTCTATTTTTTTAAATCATGCTGTAGTTCTCCCTATTTTATAAATTTTATTTAAAACTACTTACCTTTTGAGAAAAAAGTCCATACGCCAAACATTTCAGCGGACCCAATTAGCTTCATACGCACTAGCGAAGACTTGCCTTCGGTAGACAGAAGCTTTTCTACTTCTACAAACTCTTCTACTCCTGCCTCCAGAGTAGAGGCTATCAATCATACGTGTGACCAATTACGGTTGTGCATTAAAAATTCCAAACATTCTAAAAAACTCAACGCGTACGTCAGGAAGTAAGTAACTTGCTTTTGTAAATACAGTTCGCAACACAATAGCTGAACAAAAGATATTTTATGCTCAGATACAGGAGCAAATCCAGGCATTACAACAGCAGTGGCATACTTCGAAAACCATTGCTCCTACGACAACTATTCCGGAACTTCTTTCTACTACAGAAGATACACAAAACAAGACGGATACAAACGAGCCTCCTTTCACTGAAGTTCGAAAGAAAAAGCGCCAAACAAAGCCGCTGGGAAAAAATTCAATCTTAACACGTTTTGCTAATTAAGCCTGCAATCGAACTCAGATCGAACACCTGAGCAGGTTAGGGTCCAACTTACTTCCAAGATGAGCGCAAGAGCCATTGGCATAACGGTTGAAGAAGTTCGCACAAAGAACTTCTGGTGGGTGCCAAGGAACTGCTGGTACTGTGCCCTGCTAAAGAGCACATAGACGTGCTTCGGAAATCAATAGAAGAAACACCTGCGCTTTCTTCAATAGTTTCTGTGAGAGTTTCCAGAGTTGGAAATACTTCAATGATAGTTTACGGTGTGCCAGCCTCTGCCACAGCTGACGATATAAGTGAGATTTTCGTTAATCTGACGCTGTCAGTAGCACAGTTCAACATAACACAAGAAACCTGTGCATAAGTCTTTAGGTGATAAAAATTGGATTGTTGATATTCATACCATCATTTTTCACGTTGTAAAAGACCACCCCTATGTATTCATTGGTTTCAACTCGTGCATGTTTAGACAATATTTCAAAGTAAAGAGGGGTTACAACTGCCAAACGGCTAGACCACATCAGCCACACTTGCAGGTCATCCCCCGCGTGGGCTACCTGTGGTAAAGGGCACTCAGTTGGCAAGTGTACTACCACTACACCTCACTGCATGAACTGCTAAGAATTAAATAAGAAACTAGGCACAACATATAAAGTAGCACACTGTGCAAGTGCAGGAATATGCCAAGCGTTACAAGCCAGAGCTCAGTCGCCTCAGAGCAGTTTATTAACATTAAATAAAGTGCAGGGTCTTGTACACAAGAGTATACTTCAGGGTTTCTCCATCCTGCAGGGAAACCTCCAGAGAAACCAGGTTGCAACAAACAACGCAGCCCAAATTATAATAGAAAATAACTTTCCAGTGGCCCTATTGCAGGAATATTACACCACTAATGAAAAGATTGCAGGTATGAGTTCTTTCAAAATATTTCAGTCAGCAAATTCAGTAATGTAGCGGCACTTGTGTACAACGGTCCGCTCACACCATTACTGATGTGCAAAGGTGAATTTATCTTGAGAGCCCTAATGGGAATATTGATTTTACAAGTGTCTATATTCCGCCTTCACATGAGCGCTGACTGAAATAAAATATGTAGTTGCAATTCCAGTTAGCAGCAAAATTGTTGCAGGAGACTTCAGTGCCTTAAACCTTCTTCGGGGTGCACCGGAAGGAAACAGAAGAGCAGTGCCTGTTCTGAACTTCATAACATCCCATGGCCTGACGATAGTTAATTCAGTTGACAGTCCTCCGACATTCTGAACCACACAGGCAGAGGGCTGGCCAGATATTACATTTACCCAAGAATAAACAATTGGAATGTCTGGAATGATTTCCCATCATTGATCACCACTTTATTAGATTGGAGATTGATTTAGAACACCAATAGGCAGTTAAAAGTAGATGGAAGACAAAATATATAAATTCCCAGAAATTTGGCAGTACCATGGCGCTCCAAGTTTCTCATTTAGTTACAACTTTTGATAATGCAAGTGATAAAGAGTAGCTCAATATGACAAACAGTATGATAATAGACGCATTGCATATGCTCTGTCATAAAGTACTTAAACAGCGAAGTCACTCTGCTATAAGTAAAACTCCATGGTGGAATTCCATATCAGCCCCCGAATGGAGTCGAGTTCCCGCCTTCAAGGCTGCCGCGATCCAAATGAAAGAGAATTATTATGAATGATATTCAGGAAAAGCGCGCATTTTACAATCGAAAGATTTCGAAGGCTAAAACTGGAATTTTGGCAGAAATATTATACAAACGTAAGTGAAAAATTTGCTAGACTATTCAAAGTTGCTCATGATAAAGTCTTCAAACCTGCCAGTCTAACTACGTTAATCTGTCAGAATGCCAACAATAGTTCACAGATTGTGAAACATGTACTGGAAACGATTTTCCAGCATGATGATCCCTATAAAAACACAACTGCGCAGAAGGAAATACGAACTAGCATTGAACAATATTATACTTTGTCCGTTGCTGATGCAGCCTCTTCCAACAAGAAAGGAACTGAATGACGTAATCAAAAAACTCAATCCAAATAAAGCCCAGGTTCCGATGAGCTTGATAAAGGCATTATCAGAGCTATGCATAACACGCATCCGGCAATAATTTTCTCCTTTTTATAGGAGTGCTGAAGAATTCACCACTTTCTAGAGGGCATAAAAACATAAGTTCCCTGCTCCAGAAAAGAGCTATTTACCGGATTGTGAATACAGCAAAAACTGTTTAATATTCCTTGAAGAAAATTAAAGTAGATGTTATAAGCTGCGGTTTTATAAGCTCTTATTATACTAGATAAATGCATACGGTTGTATATTACTGCATATGATATGGTAGTATAGTTAGAAAATTCACTTCCGAAGTAAAAACTCGTGAGTTATTTTTAACATATATAATTTGCAAACACAAAACAACAGTACGAATACAGATGACAGAAGATTACGCAACTTTATGCTATAATGTCTCCAAAGTCACTGACTGGCCTTTTTCCCAGTTCTCATAAGCTGCGAATTGAATTCAAAAGACCAACTGTCAAAGGGAGCAAAGCTAGCCAACTTCATATTGAGAGAGGGAAAATGTATGTCTTTGTATCATTTGTTATAGAACTGATTTCGAGAGAAATGAATTTTTTCTCTGTTTCTTTCAGTATTTCTTTTATTCTAAAAAGCATCTTCCGCTATAAATTCCACTCTCAAATAATTAAATCTCTAAACCTATGTAACTTTTCCTTCATTTCAAACAATCTCAAGAAACTATTTGCAAATGTCATCGGGCTCAATAATTTATATAACTGCTAAATATGTAAGCGAAGAAAGATAAGAGAACCATAAAAAATGTAAGCGCATTATTCAAAGTAATTAAAATTTAAAATATCGTATATCTCAAACTGTCTCATAAGTGTTAAAAATCTTAAATTAACAAGTAGTGTTGAAATTAAAGTAAATATAAATAATGAATATAAATATAAATAATAATGAAAATAAAGATTTTTCTTATTAAAATTGGAAATTTATCAATCAGCTCAGACAAAAATGCTGTATTATTATTTAAAATTTTCTCTTACTAAAATCGCAAATTAATTAATTCATTAATCAAAAAAATTTACACTCTTACTCTAAAACGTTAACAAGTCCCCACTGATGTTTATCTGCGCTTATTTTTGAAATTTTCTGCATAACTTGTTTTTTAACTGGTAATTTTAAAACTACTGATTTTACGAAATTTATATCTTATACTCTTAAATGCTCAGAAGTTTTCATTTAATTTTTAAAAATGTTCCCTCAGAAAGAACTTAATTATGCATTTAAGTAGTTAATGGTCATTGTGATGGAATTAAAGAGGAAATTTCTAACTGAAACTATTTATTGCCTTCTCTAATTAGATAAGATTAAATACACGAAGTAAAAGATGGAGGCATAAAAGATACAGGCTAGAAATGAGGAGCTTAAAAGGATTAGTATCACAATTTCCTTTGGAAATAAATTTCATATGCGCATGTTAAAAGAAATAATTTGATTACTACCATTGAATTAGACAAAATTTTTAAATAATAATCCAGATACAAGAACATTTTATTTATTGCATGACTTTTATGCATTATTATTACTTGCATACGCTATAAGTCTCTTATGTAAGTTTTCCGATTTACTGCTTTTTATTGTTTAATTTTCTTTTTTCAGTTTGCTTTACGAAACTTAGTTACCACTTCCTGAAATTTTGTCTTATGGATGGACTTCATAGATCACTTTACTGGCAAAATGACAATGTTAATAAATTTAGATTCAAATAATATTTCTGAAATATCAGTATTAAATTTTGACCTTTCCTGGCAAACAAATTCGAGTAGAATACTCGTGTATGGGCAAAGTACTCGTTCACAAGATAGTCCTGTTTGCAAATTGGATAAAATTAAGAATTTTCTGAAGAATTTTGTTAAACTTTCTATAAGCGGCAAACGTTTGTGAAAGCTAAGGAGCTAAATAAGAATGGTAGCTCATCATGATTTATGTGACCTTTTAAGCCCCATACCAGTAGACTCTGTAAGGTTCCTCTGTCTGTAAGGTCGTATAAGATTTTGGAGAAGCAAACAAAGTTGGATTTTTAAGTTCAAACCACTTCAAGCTGGTACTTCAAATAAAAGTATTCTGCTAAATCATCGAATATAGAGCAGTTACGTGGGCATAAAGTTTGGTGAACGTGACCCTCGTCATCCTTGAAGAAATATTTCAAGCAACGAATATGCAACACTGCTGAAATTGAGATCATAATTCACTGTTAGAGTCTCTTGTAACATCATCATAAAAACTGGACAATATTCATTCCAAGATATGTACTTTAATTTCATACGATCCTTTCAAGTATCATCTTTTATCTTGGAGTATACAGCTGCACATCTCACCTGAGCTCAGAAACACCGCCACTAGACAACTGAAAAGTATTTTAGTCTAACCAGTCATGTTTCTAAGTCATTCTACCAGATAGAAGAGTTTACTGTGATAAACTACGACAGCTACAATGAACCTGCGAATCTGCATATCAACAAGGGAATGCGCAGCACGTCAACTAGAGATTGTGTAGCAATGGTTCATTAATGATGCAGGGCGAGTTCAGCTGGTCTAATTTAGAACCCTTCATACGTCAACAAATTTCTTTGACTGATGAATATTATGTTAAAATTCTTTCAGGTGTTTTATACCCATTTATGTCGTACTTCGACAGATCTGGTTCCTCGCACAGGACCATCCGGCACCACTCACGTCCTTAGTTGCCAAGACGGATTTGCGGAATATTTGTTATGAAATGGCTACCTTTTCCATCATATCTTAACGTAATCGAGCATAACTGAAATGGTACACAAAGGTCTGCACAATTCAAAATATAGTTTAAACAGTATGATTATTGCAGAATTATAGAGATCTCTTGAATTTAAATAATGACACATCGAATCATACTCTCTCAAATGCTACTCCACAGAATTCGATGAAACCGTGGATGGCCGTTTTAGGAAGATGATTACAGGAATGCAGTAAATGGGTATTCTACTTATTAGGTTCATGTTTCTCAGAACAACAAGATTTTCAATAAAATATCTGCAACTTGAAATTTTAAAGAAAAAGGTAAATGATGTCTCTAGAATTTCAATGTCAATAAGTATTGCATAGCGCTTGTCCACTGATATCCGAGTGATTAATCTCTGAATACCGGCAGTTCGATCCAATTTCTAGCTCCAGTGAACGAGTTGACTTTATAAGCACGTTTGTAAAATTTCCTATGTGTAACATGTGTACTAGCCATTTTCCTTAAACATCCTCCATAAAACATCTCTCGCCTTACGCGGATAGTCATAGCAAACCTTGTCACAAACTAATAATCGTAATAATAAATAAGCTGTGCAGTTCGTGACTATATAGCAAATTTACGCCATTAAATAGATTGTAAAGGTACTGCAAACGTTATTTTAAGTTCAGAGGTCCTGCATAAGATTAGGTAAAATGGGGTTCCATAAGAACAGTCAAGAGTCGGAATATAGAATCTTCCGAAGAGGATACTACGATATCAGAAATTCAGTTAAAACCATAATATGTGAAAAACTACAGTGCACGAGTTTTCTACCACATGGGTAAAAAGAGATGCGTACAACACAAAATTACTCGCAATGCGGTCTTACAGTTGGCAGCTCAAGACTGAAATCGTTTTTAAAATAGACGTTTGTTTCTTTACTTAGATTTAACACTTTTATTGTAGAAACTGTTGATTGGCAACATTGTGACCTTGAAAATTAAGGCAAAACTTTTATTACATTATTTTTTACTATTCAGTTCACATTAATCTAAAACGACGATAATAAAGCGTAGAGAAGATTTATTTCCATGGTAGAATTTCATGACAGAAATAACAATTCATTTTTTTATCCAAATTTCCCAAGGTATACATTTTATATTCCCTCGTCTTATATAGAATGGCAAAACTAAAACCGGACCACATAATACGGATATTTCTGATTTTAAATTTACCCTTGTAAACGAATAGGAGAAGTGTCCTTTCAAAAATGGCCACTGTTGTCATCGATGAAGCTCTGTGATCGATATATCAAAGTCTAAGACACGCATAGTAGCTCTGCCTGGATATGAATTGTTTTACTGAGATCTACTTAAATACGAATGCTGTACCTGAATATGAATTTCCATGAATTGTATGTCCCACAACTGTCAACAAGGAACAAGCGGCATGTTATTGTTAGCACCATTTTTATGTTGCATTCGTTTGATCACTGAACACGTCTGCACACCTCATTCAAACAGCTGGATGCGATCACATGTCTGAGTATGCTCCTCTCACAAAATGTTCAAATTTTTTATGATCTCTTGGTGTTTAGAGTATGTTTTCACGAGCTCCATCGAAAACTGCTCAGGAAAACAATTTTTTAGTCAAGTTTTATTTTAACCACCCAGTATATTTAAAAGAGAAAATATTCTTCCACCGTTGATATGGAAAGGAAGAGGAATAAATTGATAGTAACAATCTGAAATGAATTTATAAATTTTGAGTTAAATTCAGTCAATCGTTCTTTTGATTGTAAAACATAGGATTTTTCAAAATTTTGAGCACAAATTAAAATGCAATAATTTACCCTAAATGAAGTCTCATAAAATATCAGTTACTCGTAAAAATCTCATAATTGTTACCTAAAATAATATTCTGTGTTTTCTATTGCATGTTTGCATTTAAGACTTCAGCCTAATAAAAATCTTGGCAAGATTACAATAGTAAATAAAGAGCTGCACAGCAACTTAAGTAGTGTAAGAAGAAGATTATAAGTTGAAATGTCCTTAGTAGATCGGAATAAAATATTGAGTTTTACTAAACAGTGTTATATGACAAAGAAGTTTCGAAAATTTCCAAGAATAGTCGAAAAACTTATTTTATTTTATTCATTTCTTAAACTGAAACTACGTGCTTAGCTGCCATTCAACAGATATTTTGTCGTGTAATATATTTGAAACCTCTTCCATAGACAGACAGACATTTTACATTTAAGACAACATGATTATGTCATTCTTTCCCCTACACATGCACACATGCACACACTTCTGTCGCTGATTTTTCCTATTTGTTGATAGCGTTTACTTACCTTAAAAAAAACTTTATAAGAATTTGATATAACTGTCCAGTGCGATTTTTATGATGATTGTTCAATTCCTTGAATCTAACTGTCTTTGGTACGTCAGATGAAGATAGAGGATTTCAAATATATTTTTTTTTCAAAAACTGGAAAAAATGCAAGGGTTTACGGTTGGATAAAAGATAGAATAGTCATTTTATTTTTTTAAAATTTCTGTTGCTTATGTTTGAAAATCAATTGAATGAAACTTAGTCCCCCCCCCCAAGGAAAGAACTGTCATCCAAGATTTATTTCTTATTGCTCTGTGGATGCAATCTTCGTGATGTGTCTTGGAATTTACTGAGCATTAAGAGAAAAGTACTGAATGCTATTTCGTTTATATCCTAACATAAATAAAATAAAATATAAAGTTTCGTATAAAGATTTCTTGCTCTTTCATACTTTTTTATTATAATTTTGTAAGTCTGCTTTATATCAATTATTCACATATTAATTGTCTTCCATACATTTTGCCTTTCGTTTCTTTTCCTTTAGCTTTCCAAGCTGTAATAAAAAATTAAAAATCTATTCTTTTAAACGCAGAATTTTTTTCAGATAGTACTAACATTTATTTTAACAAAATGTAATAAGTTCCTAGTTTATCATATTCTTTTCTAGTAAGCTATGTATTAGAGTAGGTAAATATCAAGCTTTATAAGCCAAATGAAAAACACGAATTCCTATTCCATGCCAAAAGGTACGTCATCAAGTAATAGTGGGAGAAAATATTCTTTAATATAGCTAGAGGAAATTACTAGGAAACCACAATGTTAGCTTCCGTTCGATTACTGACAAAAAAAGGCCAAAGCAAAGCACTAAATACAGACATTTTGTACTCTAATTTTTCATTAACATGCTTTGTAGCTTAGACAAAGTTTTTCTGTAATCTTTCTATTATTACAGCCTGTTTTGTTAATTACTTAACGTACTGGGTATTGTCTAAGATCACCCTAAGTGCCCTACAGTGTATATATAAAGCTGCCAACTGAACTATCATCGCATGATTATATGCTATCAAGTTATGCATTGCACATTGACCATTTTAAGCATATATTACTGGAGCAATAAAGTCATTGTTTCTCTGTCTCTAGTTCGTGTCGCATACGAACAAAAAATAATTAAGACTGTCTCATACATTCCGTGGCGTTGTCAGATTGTGAATCTTCAACTTTTTGCTTAGATAAACTTTTTAAGTCAGTGCTATTAATCAAGAGTAAACTCGAGATAAAACAGCTCTTAGTCTTTCACAATTTTTGTATAATGCAGAGCAATATTATACGTTTTTTAAAAAGCAAAAATAGAAAATTTCAAGAAAAAGCGTATTATAACTGATACCCAGATATTGGGAGTAGTCCTATCGCAGAAAATAAATGATTTGAAATTGTTGAAAGAATATAATGTTAGTTAAGACAAGAAAATTTCCAAGCACAACAAATAGAAACTAATGAGAAACAATAATGAAATACTAAGCAAACATAAATTAATTGCATGATTAGTGCAAAATTACATTAGACTGACAAAAAAGAAAAGGCCAAGACCAAATAAATTTTGGAATTTACCTGAATGAAACCTGCCATCTACCTCCTTCAAAGCAATTATTTGTACATTTGTGAATAGATATTGGTGTCTGCAACAGGACTGAAATGCTTTCCTTAGGTATTTTAATTGAAGCATTTCTGAACTTTTATGCATTTCGGCCTAAATGTAGGTTGCAGAAGCTACATAAAGTGGCTGGTATTAATGACAAAATTATAAAAAATCCCATTTTATGCATAGTCTTCTACCAAAATAAAGATTCATTTGAGTTAAATCACATTACGTGCCGTGAAATCCGTCAATTTGTACATCCTCTTGTCATCTACAAATAGGCGCATGATTTTGTCATGGTAGCCGAAGTTCCGTTGTAAAGCTTAGCCGAAAGATTAATGAAGAGGGATAAAAGCATTCCATTCATTTATTCTTTTTCACGACGTTGCAGGACTCATATACGCGTATGTTAAATCCACATTGTAATTGGTAATTGATAGACATTAAGATATTCATATGATCGTACACATCGCAGGCAATGAGATATTTGCATCCACAAGCATAAAAAATTTTCTTCATTTCAAGGAAGCTAGGCAAAGTCTTAGAATAACGTCCAAACTCCCAACGGACAACCTCCTTTTTGTAATTTCCGTTTCTGAGTTTCATAAAGAATTGTAAAACATTAAGATTACATTTTATTAGCGGAAATAATATGTATTTTTAAGAAGAAAAATTAAACTCTTCCCTAGTTTAAAGGAATAAAATCTTTTCCATAACGCAAAATATTAAGAGAATTTTCATGTTCTTCGTCAAGGGTCTAACAATTTACGCCTTTACTTGACAGCCGTCAAAGGCTTACCACAAGATAACAACTGTAATAATTATCGTTATCTATACGATAAGTAACAGAATAACTGTTTTTTATCGCACACACAGATATTTAGATTTAGTAATATGTTTATGATTTCCGATTGATGTATACAGACTTGTGACATATTTGGAACAAACGAGTGCTCCGATTAGCTTTTTCCGAACTGTATGTCTGCATTCTGCGGAAGCTTTTCGTAAATTTTCCGGGAGTATTGTTTTCCAAATACTCTTTGCTTCTTTCCAGAGTTCCTCAAGCGTGGTAGATATGCGCTTAGAAATAGCTCTTTTCTACAACTCATAATATAACAGATACGTTTATAGACGAATTGTCACGGAATTTTGCAGGAATATATTAACAATAATACACACACACACACAACCTGTAACTTCATTGTTTTTCAAAGAATGCACCGGTAGCTTTAGGAATATAATTGGCGGCTTTATCTTGATAATATTTTACTCTCTGAAAGTCCCTAGGCTAGAGAAATGGAATTTCTTCTGCAAATATTAGATGCAAAACATTTTCCTGTTAGTGTGTTGAGTCGATTTTTATCTTTTTTACCCATTTCTCTTATTTTTAATGCCCCACAATAAACGAAATACGGAACAACCACAAACCCCTTATCGAAACTTTCTCTGCGTTGTTGGAATCAGGTTTAGATAACTTTTTGACCTTGTTTTGGACAATTAATAAAACATTTTTATGTTAATCGTTTGAATAAAACCATGTTTTAAGGGTCAGAATGCATTTGCACTTTTAGCCAGTCAAATAAAGTTCACGCAGGCAGTATAACTTTTGACACGTTTAACATACCCCAGCCTCCAAAAAAGAGAGGTCAACATTTTAGTTTTTAGTTTTTTCGCTTTGCTGTGAAAGATTTTGTATCGATGGATTTTCTGTTATTACCAGAGACTTTGCTTTAGAGTTATTAGAAACAGTACGCACCTTTTATGTATACTCGTCTCGGGTATTTTTTGCGAGTAAAAATAATCATTGATGGTTTTTTTTTTTCTGATTAACAATTTGTTATTTTTTTATTTAGTTTTTATTGTAGTTAGAAATCTTAGTACTATATATTCCACGACACCCTTCGAAAAGGACAAAAATTTACGATTCGATTTACACCTTGTTTAGCTGCAACATTTTGAAATAAGAATAAATTTCAAGATAACAGAGGATACTACTCAATATAACAAAGGCTATTTAATTTCGCACTGTATGTTGTTACTAGAAATTTTGTTCCACAGTATTTATTAACCCCTTATCGAAATCATTGAAAAAAAAAGGTTAATATTATCAGTGTTTCAGTAAGGTTCTATTGTTAAGTACAATTTACTAAATATTATTTAATTCATTTTAACAAGATTTTTAGTTCTTGATAAAATCAAAAGAGAGCAATGAAGTACTACACTTTGATTTCATAACATGATTGTAATTTGCTTTCATAATATTCATTAACTATGTTCCCTTAAAAAAGCCTTTCACAGCAAAAAGGAAATAAAATAAGCCCAACTCTCTTCTTTCGCTTCACTTAGTCAACTTAACAAACAAACAAACACTATGCTTAGAAAGACTATGCTTATAAAAAGTAGATGCGGATATTTATTTGGAAATATTCCGCCAGAGTTAGTTGAAGTACAAATTCTCCAAACACTCTTAATTCTTTAATTAATTAATTTTTTTAAAATCAGCACAAGTTATATTCAATACGTTATTAATTTACATAAAAAAAGTTATTTCTCTCTCCTCTATAATATCTCAAAATTTAAATTTTGGAAAATATTAAGTAAGAAAGAAATGTCTATTTCTTGTCCATCAGATTTTAATATGCTATGTTACGCTCGAAAATAGGTAATGCGAAGAAAGACGAAACTTTTCCCTTTCCATTAAATCGAATGAATTATAAAATCTCCAGGGTAAATAATAACCGCCATAATAAATTATTCATTCTGTTTCCAGAGTACAAATGAAAATTATTTATATTTCGATTATACAGGTACCCTCATTTTGCAGCTTAACTGAGTTATTTTGTTATTAAATACATTTTTAAATGTAGGAACTTCGTTAACTAGACAATTTAGTAAAAATATCCCAGCGATATTTCCGCTCCAACTAACAGTGAAGATAAAATGTTTTTTCTTGCTTCGGATAAAAGCATTTCGTTACCCCAGAGCTCTTTCGTAAACGTTAAATTTTATTTCATAGATATGATATAACAAAGAAATGGCACTGATTTTTTTTCCTCGGAATTCCTAGGAATATTCTTTCTATTTGGCATTTCATTAATATTGCATTTACTGTTTCGGATAAACATTTGGAACAAATACAAAGTAAAGTACTCTTTTTGCTTTAATTTTTTTTACTTATTCAAAGAATTTTTTTTTCATATTTATATGTAACGTAACCAGTTTTTGCAGAATTTTACTAGACAGTGTAAACAAAATATATTGGGCCTTCTTTATTAAAGCAAATTTTGTCAAACGAAGAAAACAAATGAATATTATTAGGAATAAAGCTTAACTATCCAAAATTTATAAAAAATAAACTACAGCAGGAGTTCTAAACTAGAGGGGATTCCCACGGGGGGGGATGCGATCAGCCTTTTATTTAACTGTTACGTATTTAGTTTTAGTTTATGAATATAAAAATAATTTTTATTGAGTTTTTGTTATTTATCAACACTTTCCATACTTTTTGGTCGTTTAATTTTAAAAACTTGTTTAAAAACATTTCTGAATAAATGTATATATTTATTTCTCTAGTTTGGGAAAGGAAAGAAGAATGAACAATGCTGAAAGAAGTGCGTGGGAAAAAAGGGTTGAGAACCCCTGATCAATAGCAATGGTTTGATTTGGTTTGGTTTATGGGATTACGGCAAAGCCTCGAGGGCTATCTACCTAAGGGGAGGTAGCCTTCATGGAGGAGTTTCTAAGAGAAACTGGCTCGTATACACGTTACACATGGGGAAAATCACGAAAACGAGCATGCAGCCAGCCCGTTCGCGGGATTCAACCCTCAGATCGTACCAATATTTACCGATTTTATCGCTCGACCGCTCATGGGTCTAATAGAAATGGACAAGTCTTTTTTTTCTCGTTAGATGTAATTTTTTATAAATTTCTGTGCTAGTTATAGTCTTTTAACAAATCTTTAGTGACTTCATATAGCTTTCTATCAGATTTAGTACTTAATGTGTAATAACAATAAAATTAACATAATAAATATGACATAAGAAGCTAACCTTGAGTGCAGTTGAAAATAGTGTTTAATGAGTTAAAATCTGTTCTTATTGCACAACAAAACCTTTTAAATAAGACAGACTTCGGAACATTCACCGAACTTAAATTAGTAAATACAAATTTGGATTATTAAGGCAATAAACATCGCCTTCCTCTTCTAATTTCGTTAGAAGGAAAAGAAACGAAAGTGATAATAAAGACTTTGACAGCAAATTAAATTATTTGTTATTACCACATAAATTATTTATTAAAACCACGCGATGATTATTTTTTATTCTGAAATATGTATTTTTATCTTAAAAGTAACTAACTTTTCCTTTTCCTAAAAACGTCTCGAATGACGAACGGTGTGTCTCAAGTTACAAGTCGACAACATATGATTTTCGAAGGTGTTTTGAGGTAACTTGCGATTAACTAACGTAATTGATACTCATGCACTTCTTCAAAAATTTTGATATTTCCCACTGTTTAACTCTCACTGGAACACAGTTTGGGAAAGAAATAGGTTGCTTGAATACGGCAAAGCGCGCAAGCGCTAACTGCTTGAAGGAAGATATAAGTTTGTGGAGGGTTTTCTAAGGAAAACTGGCTCTTAGTTACATTATACAAGGGAAAACAACGGAAACAGCCACGCAACTAGCCTATTCGCCAGTATTTAGAGGAAGATAGATTAAGCTCTGTTTTGTAGAAAGAGTTTCATTACTCAGCTTTGCCTGGAATTAACCATAATTCTATGTTGTAGCTGTAGAGTTTCCTTTACATTTTTAAATGACTAAAAGTAACATTGATAGACAATAACAATGTTACTTTTAATGTTACTTTTAGTCATTTAAAAACAATGTTACTTTTAGTCATTTAAAAATGTAAAGTTTCCTTTACATTTTTAAATGACTAAAAGTAACATTGGCGTAGAGAAAGACTACGATAGAAAACAATTTATATCGTTTTTGAAAAGTGAGAAGAAATGGAAAAGGAATTTTAGCTTTAAATAACTTCATTAATCAAGTTTAAGAAAATATTAGAAAAGATCAGTTTGGTGAATTTCAAAATAGACGCTAATTCGCAATTGATCTCAGTTGAGAAAATGTATCTAAGAATTCGTAAAGGAAGAATTACGGGGAAAATTTTGGCAAGTGACTCCAGGAATTCTACCTTTAAGAAATTATAGCCAGACGAGGTGCAGACAGTGTTTGTTTTAGCACTGAACTTGGGCTAGAATGTTAAAAATGTAGGACGAAGAAAAGTTATTAAAGGACTATAAAATTGAGCTTGACATGAAAAACATAAGACTTCAAAAGCAGCAAATTTAGGAGATTCTGGGAGAAATATCACCAGAATAACAGGAAAAAAAATAATCAGGTTCTCAGATCAGCGAAATGTATGTAGAATGAGGTAGGATGCAGTTTTCATGTAAAGATTTCATCTTAGCAAGAAACAGAATAAGCATTTTCAATAACCGTGAAATATATAAATTTAGAAATATTTTAAAACAGAGGCAAACAATATTGGGCAAATTTTGATTGAGATAGAAGCCTAGTGAACCTTAATAACATCAGGATCAAGTGGCGCCTTGAGACAAATATGTACACTGCACAAAAAAAGGGGGGAACAGTTTATGTCTCTCGTTCTACTAGACCGATTGACGAAATTCAAATTGCGTTTTTCATGTCTCGAAACCGCGTCTTAGGATACGTATTAGAATATATAACATTATTCTAACGTAGATATTTTGACGACTAAATTATGGCTAAATATTATATTTTGTAAAATTTGGTGCGAAATTCACGAAGAAATTCAAAAGTTTATCTTGGCAAATGTTTTTCAATTTGCGCCAAGAGCAATTCACTTGGCGAACTTCTTAATTTATAGCAACCTAATTTTCCTTTTCTTTTTTGCATGGCAGACGAGCGGAAAAAAAATCATCTTTCATACTTTAATTTTAACAAAGTGCGTAAACCACATGTGACGTTATTATCGCTCAAAAAAAGATCCCAAATTTCAATAATAATTCCAATATATAATTTTATGTATATCTGAGAAAATTTTGGACGAAAAAACTGATTTTTTGCAGGTGTACCTAGAAATAGTCTACTTTAAGAGGATGCTAAAACTTTTATAGGTTATAATGCAAAGTGTTTTCGAAAAATTTATAAAAAATATTTAAAAATGCAAATTTTAAAAATAAATCTTAAAAAATGCGTGAATTATATTTGGATTAAGCCAAACTTTCGGATTCTGGAAGATGGAATCAAGTAAGTTTAAGGAAAAAAGAGATATTAATAAATACATATCAAATTCAATTAACGCTGAGGAGCTAAAATTTTGAGAGCTAATTTCTTAAAAACTATTCGAGCGATTTTTACAAATCTTGGCAGTTTAGCATAATTTGAGTCGTAGAATCGAAATATATCCTAAGTCGCGCTTTCGAGACATGAAAAACGCAAGTTGAATTTCGTCAATCGGCCCACCAGAACGGGATATATAAAACTGTCCCTTTTTTTTCGCAGTGTACACATAGGAAGACGCCTTCTAAAGACAAGTATCTGACTTTTTTTATAAAAGGAAATTTCACATCCATACAATAATAATCGCACTCACTCTCCTTTTTAAGGTACAGTAAAATTTAATGTTGTTCCATTTAGCTTTCTTTTGAATGCTTTGAATTGGTTTTGGATCACGAACTTGTGCACGAAGTACGTACTATTGTAAAGTCTAAAGAAGCAATCATCTGTAATCTAGAATTAAATTAATCCATTTTACATTAATTCCTATGGAGAAAATTCTTTCTGTTTAATAATAATAATGGCAAAATCTGAAAGGTTTCATATTTTAAATTACGTCCAAGGGGACGTTTATTTAACATTTCGTGTGTTACCTTACCTTTATTTATTAAATATCATGTTCTTCATACTTAAACCATAAAATTCATTTCAAGACTAATATCGCAAAATAATTCTAAACTGAGCATATCTTTAGAATTTCCGATACACTGTCTCACGCGCTGGAGATAACAATGTTTTTTTTCTGTACAACGTTGCCATTGCTCGCTTTGAAATCCTTGAGTTCCTTAATCAAAAATTCGTTAAAGTTTTACAAAATATGAAGTCCATTATAAAACAAATTCCAGTTCCAAATTTGGACTTCCAGATGCTTATAGCCTACGAAAGATTACGTTATTCAAATTTTGATAGCTCTGTGCGAGAAATATATATACATTTATACAGATTCTTCATTATTAAATTTCTGTAAATATAATACAGGGATCTAATATTTAGTGGCAACAATTTGAAAAGTGAACCGACCTTTATAGTGAATCAACGCAAAATGCCAAAAGGAAATTAATAGTCCTTCTGGACAAATTGCCCCTTTTCCCCTTTGGATTAATAGTGCTTGGTTTACTAATAACGGTTACGAATACGAAACCTTTGATAAACGGCCTTCAGAAACTAATTAAATTTGGGAACGAAATTTTCACTGTATTCACGGTTTTCAATTCGTGGACTACATTTCTTCGCCGTATATAAAGTATTGCGATTTAAGGAAAATATTTGCGCAAGCCTCGTTCGCAAGTATAATTCAGTGTACTAAATGCACAAGCTGCGTTTTAAGTAGATAAATCTTTTCTTTTCAAGCACTTAAAAGTGCTCAAGTCTACACGCAACGTTTATTCACAATGAAATAATACAGTGGGAAATTTTTATATCATTTGGCTTTGCCATTTTGAATATAAAGTAATGTTCTGCATCTTTCGTTTCATTGCCGATCTACCTCCTGCAGTGGCAGAGTGACACACAGGGCAGCATTCTTACTGACGTGACGGCTTAGTGACAGATGATTTCAGCCATTCTCAGCAAGTGCTCGGCCGTTTTAGAAAATGAAATATGAATTTCACGGGGATTAATTCTTAAATTAATACGTCAATCAAAATTGCTCAATTTAAATTCGTTTCAGATGTTCAGATCAAATATTCATTCCAAGATCTTTAATATTTAAATCTTTAATATTTAAAGATTTAAATATTCATTCCAAGTTCCTTTATCATTTTTTAATTGTTTTTAATATTTTTTAAGCTTTTAGAAACTTTAATGAGAAACTCTTCGAGATTTGAATATAATCTTCTTGAGATAAGAATATAATGGGAATTTTTTATGTTTAATTTTTTTTTTTTTTTTTGAAGCATGGAAATTACTGTTATCCTACCCAGATTAAATCACTAACACTGAAAAATTTTCTATTTTAGATTTTCATAATCTTTATTATATGCGGCTTAAGTGTCTGTTTGTTGTCGATAGTTTATTGGTTGCTTGCGTAACTGTACTGGCCAATGGGGTGAAGTTGCCACGGCATTCAATTAGTAAAATAAATTTGATCACAATAGTTATCATTGTTTTAATAAAATTATCATTGTATTTAAATATTTTTAATTCATACAATTGTTGCTTATTATGCATGTAACTATATTTACATATGAATTACCTAGAAACTTGCAAACGTTGAAAAATTAAAGGAGACGAAACCAACTAACGAGCTGTGCGTAGTACATCTCATCAGGTAAGTTTACCAAAACTCCTATGCTAAATATCCTTTGCGTAAAGAGTTTACAATTTTGCCCGATTTTATTCCGACATTGTATTTTAAACTGAATTTTCAGCTGTTTTGAGCTGTTCAGAATTTGAGCGTGTTAGGGGGAAAGTGAACATTTGTTTGCATTAGCAATCATCTGTTTTACATAAAAACTACGTCTTAACTTAATTTCTTTTTAGAATGCCTCCTAGAAAATTCAGCACTGAAGAGGAGAGGAAAGGAGCTAAAGCTGCACAAAAACGGCTTTCCCCACAAAAAGAAACCACTGAGCGAAGAAAGAAATAGACCACCAGTGGTTTCCTTCATTGCCCTCTACTTTAAGCAAGTAGAAGGGGGAAATTCCCGTGGGGCAGTAGGCAAAGGGGCGTCCTCGTCGCCTGCCCTGGATAATTCAGTTTGAATTAGCAGACACCTTTGCACAAATCGTTTTAATTACAATTTATAATATCTAGAACAGCGGTCATTTCGTATGACCGCCGGGTTTTCTAGTAATCATATATGTTATTTAATCTGCACTGGTTTACAACTACACAGAAAAAGCACAAAATTTTAAAATTAAATTTTTCAGTCTAAGCTTCAGTAGACGTGTAAATAAATAACTAGTGATAATGAATTCCAATACATTTCATCTTTTTTTCTTTAAACTATCATCTAGTCGAATTTTAAATAAAAGTATGGAAAGACGTTTAAATGGAAGAAGTTTAAACATATTTTGTTCTAATTTAAGCAACCGACATCTGTTGGTAATGAACTGAAGGAACATAGTTGATAGCAATGTTTATGTTTTAAACAATTCATTGCTAGTGTAGAAAAAATATTTTATTAAAACATAAGATGAACATAAGATGTTAAATTATATATATTAAATGATGGTGTTTGATTTCTATTTCGGATGATGCATCATTTATCGTGAAGCTTTTAAATACAAAGAAAAATGGACTTTTTATACATCATTCCTTGACATGCGAGGTTAGACATCTTAGGAACAACCGAGCTTTCTTCAAAGTAAAATCTTAAGTAAATGCCATTTTGAGAACGTTTCAAGAATTCAGAAAATTGTTGACAACAGGATAAAAGAACATTCAGAAAGAATCTTCCATGAAGGTATTCAGATGTTTTCAGGCACTCCAAGAGATGCAGTTAAAGAAAGTGCAGAGAATGGCAAGATATGACACTGTATTTCCAAAAAAAAAGTAAATACTCAACAATTTCATTTTCTTATATCAAATTTAGAAGCTCGCACCATAATCCGTATCAGAGTCCATAAGATACTATTTACGTCCCTCAAGTGGTCAGCTTGAATTTTTCAAAACTGCAATATATATATAATACACTGCTGGCCACCGTAAATGCAACACCCTGAAGGAAGCATGCAAATAACATGAAATTTACAACATGCATTAGCGGAGGTGAGATATGCAAATGATTAGGCGCAGACGCACATCACGCGCGCCTGTGGCGCCACTTCAAAGCGCTATTTAAGGCTTGGAGTTATCGACCGATTTCAACCTCGGCAACTGGGTTTTTTTGTGTGCATTTTTCAAAAAAACAATCAATTATGCCTCGTAGTAAACAGCGATCATCATTTGATCAAGTGTCCGAGTTCGACAGAGGAAGGATAGTGGCCTACCGAGAGTGTGGATTATCTTTCAGGAAAATCGGTAGTCGTACTGAACGAAACCAAACAACTGTAATCCAGATATGTGACCGTTGGGTGAAGGAGGGTACGACGGACCGACGCGTTCGATCGCATCTACCTCAGTGCCCCACTTCACGTGATGACAGGCACATTGTGCGCAGGGCAGTGACGGATCGCTCAGTCACATCACAAACTATAGCACAACACATTCAGTCTGTAACGCATCATCCAGTGTCTGCGCGTACCATTCGACGCCGTTTACAGCAGAGTGGTCTGTCCGCAAGACGTCCATTGCTTCGTCTACCCTTGACGCAGAACCACAGACGTCTCCGCCGCCAACGGTGCGGTGGAAGATGGATGTGGACGCTAGAATGGAATGAAATCATCTTTACTGACGAGTCACTCTTTTGTCTGCAACACCACGATGGTCGGATTTGAGTCTGGAGACACCGCGAAGAGAGGATGCTGAACTGCTACGTTATGCACCGCCACACTGGTGCTGCACTGCGTATTATGGTATGGGGCGGTATTGGATGTCACTCTCGCGCTCTTCTAGTACACATTGCCAGTACTTTAAACAGGATCGCTACATCTCCGAGGTGTTGGAGCCAGTTGTCCGTCCTTACCTTCAGGGCTTGCCCACAGCCATATTTCAACAGGATAATGCGCGACCACACGTGGCACGCATTCTGCAAGGGTTCTTTGTCAATCGCCAGATTGAATTGCTTCCCTGGCAGGCTCGCTCTCCGGATCTTTCGCCGCTAGAAAACATGTGGTCCATGGTTGCTGAACGATTGACCCAGATTACATACCAAGCTGCCACACCAGATGAACTTTGGCAACGTGTGGAAGCTGCTTGGTCTGCTGTACCCAAAGAACGCATTCAAAGTCTCTTTGAATCAATGCCGAGGCGTGTGGCAGCGGTGATCTCCAACAATGGCGGCTACTCTGGGTACTGATTCTGAAAGGAACCGCACTTCACAGAAGTCTGTAAATTTAATTACTTGACACTTGGTCAACATGTTATCTACTAAATAAATTTGCTGTGATATCTCTTGTCTTTCTTAGTGTTACAATTTGGGTGGCCAGCAGCGTATAATTTCAGGACAGAAAAGATTTGATTATCAGAAAGGTGTGTTGTAGTACAGTTTCTGTCAAAAGTGATCTTTGAAAAATTAAACTATTGTTTGTTACGATGCAAGTCGCACTTAAGTAGCCAAAGTGTTGCATGTAGCACGCTAGCTGTAAATTGACCATGTCTGGTCTATAGAATAAAAAAAAGTAATGAAGAAATAAAGTTTCTGCTAGTAAATGTCAGAAAATGTATTTTTTAATGACTCATCTTGCATAAGATCATATTTGATTCATTTAAATTTACGCTTCATTTAGAAATCCGATTCTGTCATTTCTTAAGATTTCGTGGCTTTCTCAAAAAAGGAGTATGTCTTTTGTTATAGAATTCTATCATTGTTGGAAACTGCCTTGTAACTAATATTTTCGAATGATTATTAGAATCTGCCATAATTCGGCAAAGAGAGGTTCCGAAAAAATTATACCTGAAATATTGAGGAAAATGATAAGACTTAAAATTCCGAAATTCATTTTGGATTGCATTATTGCAATCCAAAATGCTTCTCGTTCTACCTTTAATGTAAAAATTAAAATTTTGCAATGATTAAGTTTACCATTAAACAAGATTTTGAAAAAAACAATTATGACTAGATTTTAAAAAAAATATTTGTAAGGAAAATACCTTTATGAAAAAGATAGCATGAGGTCTATGTTAATGCCCTGGCAAATAGGTATATGTGAAAAGTTTCAAAAAATTAGGTGTGCAGAAGAGGATAAAGAGGAAGATTATGAAATTTAGTCTGACATAACAGAGGAACCAAGTTAAATAGCAATTCCGAAAACCATGCATTTAGGTGATTATTTCATGTTCTGTGCGATGTATACAAATCAAAATTCTGAAATGATTAATTTGAACACTAAACAAGAATTCGTAAAAAATATTCAACAAATTACGTAAAAAATATTATATTGCCATCGCAAATAAGTTTCATGAAAATAGGGTCAGCGGTTGACGCAAAGAAGCAGCAAAAGCAAATTAATTAAAGAAGTGTCAGAACAGAACTATATATTCTTATTTTTCGCAACAGGATTAATTTATAAATTGATAGACATTTCGGTAAACTGTGCTTTTCTTGTTTTTAATTGAGCATGTATACTTACGTATTTCATTGCTTATCTTAGAAGTTGATATAATAACTTTCGTAATTGCTAGTTTTTAAACTTAAAACAACCATGTATCGTAATTCAACTTTCCTTGAACAAACACTTCTTTGGTTCCTGTTCCCTTACGAAAACACTTCGGAAAGAAAATTCCTTTTAGTAAATACTTTTAGGAAATTGCGTACAGGCACGGAAAAACGAATTATAAAATATGCATATTATGAAACACTTCAGGAAGATTTCAATAAAAATTCATCGAAAAAAACAGAAGTTTGTTTATTTTGTTGTTTAAAACATAACATTAAGGTTTAATATGTGAGACGTCTCCTTTAGATATAATGAATTCTTAAAAAGGCTTTATTTTTCCTCTCTTGAGTGCAAATAAACTCTTTACTTTTACAGTTAAACTTATTTTATATTTTTAATTGCAGGATGCAGCAGAAATTTTTTATACAGAAATAATTACATAGCGGAGAAATATTTTACGCTTTAATCTTCAATTGTTGTCATAAGGGTTCGAGGACACGAACATTAAGCTTTATCCTGCGACATTTTCTATTTTTAGGGGAATGTTGTATATTCCTCTGTATTAAACTTCTAAAATTAATTTTCTTCCATGCCGAGATATTCTTGTCTACTATTTATACAGGCTTTTCAAATGAAATTAATATGTTTGAGACTTTAGTTTTTATACGCATAAAAATTTCTAATAATTTATGAAACTTCAGGTTAAAATTGAGCTAGCTGTATTCAAAATTTATTCATAAGATACCATCATTTGTTTCTGTTCTGCTGAAATCGACTTTTTAATTTTTGTATCTAGAAGATAAATACTTCTGTTTTTATTACGTGGAGTTTAAGATCCATGGAATTTTATGACGATTTCTGTTTATCTAGATAACCATCATGTGTATCTCAGTACGTTTCCTTGTGTAACATGAATACCAGCACGTTTCTCTCAGAAAGTCCTTCCCGAAGGCATCCTTCCCTTTAGACAGATACTCATAATCTAAATAATGTAGTAAAGCCTGATTCAAATACTGGAGAGAGCTGTATAGGAGTTTTTGGGAATTTTCCTCTTGGGTATCCGAGGAACATTCTCTCAGAAAATCCCCCATAATGGCATCATTCGCCATAGGCATATAACCCTCCCATGCTTTCCTATAATTCAAATAATCTAAATCCGAATCCATCAGTAACTAATTACCTATTTGGCCTTACTTAGACAAAAGAAATCTCAATCAAAATAGCTTCCATAAAAGGCAAACTATAAACTTTATGGAAAGACAGCTTATTATTCCAAACAATAATTTCAAAAAATATGTCTCTTTTACTTAAATAAATATGTTAATTTCATGAGATGGAACAAACTTAGCAGTTTAATTCATGAGGTTATTAATCGTAAACAATACTCAAATAATTTTCAGTTTAATTTATTTTCTTAGACAAAATGTCAAATAGTTCAATATAACTTGGAGAGTTTGAACTTAGATAATCATGCGTAATGCCCATTTTTAAACCAAGTTTGCAACTGCCAGCCAACATAACTGTTACTTCCAACAACTTGAAAGTCTCCATGTGCGAATGCATTGAGGACAGCCATGCAAAGCATTATGTAGTTGAATGCCCTCATAAAAATCTTTATACTTGCGATAACTCTTTGAAAGTGCTTGACTGATTTGAGATACCAAAAATCAAGAACTATAAAGCACAGGCATAAGTAAGAAACATTTTGTAACACTGTAAGTTTAACACCGTTGACTCTTAAAGAGACTTACTTTTACACGTTTTTCTGTGCATCTGACTTACTTTTGCATATTATTTTGAACTATCAGTTCGTTTATATCTCTTTTTGAAATATCGCTCCATATAGACTCCATAACAGTTTGTTATAAAAGTCAATTACAGATCGCATAGTGTTTAACTTAAACTAGCTTAAGCGGAATGCAGATATAAACAATTTCTCCTTAGTGGTCGAAAAAATCGGCAATTGCCAAAATCACTTACGCAGTACATTCAAAATTTAGCTAAGCTAAGAGCTGATAAATTCACAGCTGAATTACAACAAAAACAGCAACAACTAAAACTCTGTGCAATAGTCGAATGATTACGTTTATCGGCTGAGAAATACTGGTGTTAATTAGCTAATTTAGTTAACAACTAATAGGCCCATCACGTGGATAACTATTAGCGGAAGTGCCCTAGGTGGAGACAGCAACCCTGGGCTCTCTTAGCCGTATTTATGTACGACAAGAGCTTCCAGAAAATTCAGGAAAGATCTGTAGTGTGAAGAGCGTATCTTTCGTTTCATTTACATTCTGAAAGTCTTCTTTTTTACATTCTGAATGTTGCCATTCTCAGATAACCAAAATCAACAATTCCATATTAAAAACAAGCATACATATAAACAAAATGTGGTCACAAATACAAATTACAAAATAAATAAATAAATAATGCAAAAATGTAGTCAAAAGAATTTAAGTATTTACAGACATATAGATACAGCAATTAGATATAACATTAACATATTATAAATACTTTGTTATTATTAGTCCAAAGGGATTTAGTCCCGAAGGACTATTACTTTCGTTTTGCGATTTTGCGTCGGAAACACAAAAACGGCGTATCACTTTTCAAATTGTTGCCACTAAATGTTATCGCTCTGCATTAAATTTTAAAAAATGAAAAATCTGCATAAATGTATGCATGTTTCTCGCATTGTGATAAAACCTAGAGCCATCGAATTTTGAATGACGTAATCCTACTGCGAATATGGGCATCTGGAAGCCCTAATTTTGAATTTGAAATTTGCTTTATTATCGATTTTATGTTTTGTAACATTTCAACGAATTTCTGATTAACAAACTAAATGATTTCAAAGCGAGCAATGGCAACACTGTACGGAAAAAAAAACATTTTTATCCCCAGCGCACGAGATTTAGTAAATTTCAAAAGATATTTTCTTTTAAAAATGTTTTTGCAATTTTGTTTTTAAACTAATTTTTAGGTTTTGAGTACGTAGTACATGATTTTAAAAAAAAAAGGGTAGCACCCGAAACGTTAAAAAACGCGCCTTTGGACGTAATTTAAAATCAGAAATCTTTCAGATTTTCTTTTTTTTTTTGTATTATTTAATAGCTGCAGTTACTGATATTGTGCATGTACTACCAGTTGAGGTTAGTTCTCACAGACTTGTATTGTAACTTATGGCACTGGTTGTAACAGACACATGTAGCGAGTAATTGTTCTTCTAGCTTTGTCAAATTCAATTTTGCCAATGTAAAACGTTTTCTCCGACCTCAGTTGCAGGGAACATAGAATCTTGAATATTTTTCCATATTGTTTACTCTCTTTTATACCATGCTCAATTTCTCTTGTTCAAGTAAGTTTCAGCAATAATAAAATGTTGTTTATTCACTTCTGAAATATCAACTTATGGGCTTGATTATTTGACAATATCTGGCACATAGCATTAATATACCAGTGGATCATGTAAATCTACTCTATGTCGAATATCCTATAGTAAAGGAGTCACACATTACAATACGACGTAGTGATTTCTTTCACTTTTGTAACTCTTTCATCTGAATACGTATGCTAACTGATTTGAGATTATAAAGATTTCGTTCTTAGCACATTACCTTGATACTACAAAAGTTAAGTTCGTGAAAATACACTAATTTAGTTAACAGATATTTGGTCAGCTAGTGACCAAGTGTTTAGACCATTAAATTCTGCTGATGAAACCCAGGTTCAATTTCCTGCCAATTATTTGGCTGCATTGTTATTTTGGTAGTTTTCATCATGTGTAAAATAGCCAGATTCCTTTAGAAAATATTCTGCGTGGACATATTTTCCTTATCAGTCGTGTGTTTTGTTATAATTAAATAAACAACGTAAAGATAGTTTTTGATATTCAAGATGATAGAAATATATTAAGTTCTTCTTCAGAACTGGTAGAGCAAAAATTCCGAACCAGGTGATTTCCACTACTGAATATAATATTTCTTTTCAATTCAACACTACGATTCAAAAAAAATCAAGTAAATTTAAAATATTACAGTAGATACAATAAGCAAATTATATGCTTCCAGATTTTAAACTATTAATATATATTTAGTATAGAAAGTGCAATTATTGAGAAAAAAGTTAATGACCAGTAAATTTACCATCGACTAATATTTGTGTCGATTAGGATTTATCATTGCAAAAGTATTTGTATGCATCAGATATGTGCACATTATGTATAGAGAAAAAGACAGAGATTTAAAAATTAAAAGAAATTTTATATTTTGTTGCCCTTTTTAAGACATTTGTAGATTCGGAAACATTTTTATTATTTCGTACAATTATGTTCAAAATAATTTAATGCATTTTGTTCGCCATTTATCAGGCCTGAATACTCAAATTCCTGGCATGTGTTTTTGCTCAAGAACATAATCTGGAATTTCTAAAGAGGAATGCCCACATAAGTCTTATATGCATCATAAAACTTTATTCCGAGAATAAAAAAATTCACGTTTTTTTCTTTAAGAAATAATATATTTCGTATCTGCGTTGAAAGAAGAAGTTATTTTCTAAAATCAATAACTCGTTTTCTTTCCTGACACTGAATATATTTGATACAAAAGAAACTTATTTCTTTGTCAAATTTTTCTTTATTCACTTTAAACAATAAAAGAAAGTTTCTAGCCAAATCTTTTGTTACCACCAGCAATTCTTTTAATTTTTTCACCCAATTATGTCTTCTTCTTCTTCTTCTTTTTTTTTTTTTTTTTGGCAAATAGCAAAAATCAAATATTCGGATTAATTAACAAACATTATTTAATCTGAAACTGATATCAAAACATGCTCCTTGACTTCACTGAATATAATTTTTCCACTCCTACTGCTATTTTAAGGGCATGGTTTTCGAAAACCTATTGACAGTTTGTGTAAGAAAAATGATATTTTATATGCTCTTTTCATACATATTCTTCGTAAATTAATAACTAGGATTTACTTTAAATTTAATTTCAAAAGGTATTTTTTTATTTTTAAGGAAGAAATATCTAAATTATTAGAGATCAATCATAAACATACTCTATGTTATTAACCGATTCTTGTCTAGCTTAACTATAAAGGAATATTATTTCTTTTTAGTTAGCTATGGATAATATCTATGCCCTTTTAATAAAAGAAATTGATTAAAACATTGTGCATTAAACAGCTGCTATTAAAATATGCACGTAGATTTTAATTCCATTTTCCTCATTTGAGATCATGTAAATATACACAGCATGTTTTTGTTTGTTTTTTTGTTTGAGTCTTTGCAGCTAGCTCTATGCCCAGACTTATTTATTTGTTCTTAACTTACTTTGCATGCAACACTTTCCTTACATTTTTATTTCGTGATCAATGACCGATGCTGAATGGCAAAACTGCGGAATATTGATAATTTAAACCAGATCTTATGTAGCTACGAATCGATTTAGCCGCAAGACATTTTCGCGGTAAAACGTGAATACAGAACTTCTCTCAGAGGATCATCCATAAAAGTATTTTCCCTCCTACACAGACAACTTTTCAGTGCTTTGTCATTTCTAAAGAAACTCAATAAGTCGAATTATTTTACATTTGAAAATAATACTGCGGACATGAAGTATTTTCCAGGGATTAAACAATGAAACTCAGGCAATGCATCTGGATGTAATATTATTAGCATGGAGTACGCCTTCATTGGAAAGCCTATACAGCGACTCTTCTTTGAAATGACCAAAACAAATCTTGTAAGGATGCACTTTTAGCCATCTTTCATAGAAATATGTCTGATCCATTTTATGATTCTATAGGAAAAGAGTTTTATAATTTTGTTCCCTAGCGTATCCCAAAATGGCTCATGATATAGAAATCAGGAAATTGTGCAGGACGTTCAAAATCAAATTCTTTAAACCCTCTGCCATTAATTTTAAGGTATGATTTGGGAACTGTTATCTTGATAAATGACATCTTTTACAGAGAACAATGTTCAAATCACTGAATATGATATTCGTAGGAAATTTACGAATTATTAACAAGATCTTTAAAACTACGTCACAGACTCAAACTCCATGTGGGCCAAACGCACAATCTAAAACCATCTGAGAAACCAGAATACTTTTATCAAAATGAAAATCTTTTATCGATAAAATAAAAAGTATTTTAACTAAAATTTAAGTTTCGCTAACTAAATATTTATCAAAGCAGATATAAATAATAAGAAGAAGAATGCAAAGAGAAAAAATCCAAATTTCTATTTAATCTCATGTTTTGTACCGGCACGATACTTTTGATAGTTACATTTCGTAATTTAAACATACGAACAGCCAAATATCAATATTTCTAGCTGACATTTATTTAAAAAAATTGGAATATGTTTAATTAATCACTAAATATTTTATTTCGATTTAAAATAAAAATCTTTTAAAATATGAAAATGTTCTATATTTTCAGAGAAAACTTTCCAAGTTGCACAAAACTTTAAAATGTGTAATGATAATCTAGCCCATTTCTCTAATTTTTTAAATTTTTGTTTCACATAAATTGAAATACATAAGTTAGTATGTAAATATCAATTATAAATTTTATATGTAAATACAAATTTTTTTGGATAATATGACTGCACTGGAGACAAATTAGTGTAAGTCACGGATTGTAGATATTCGTCAGTCAATTGGGTTCTTTCCTTATTAATTTTAACTGCGAAAAAAAAACTATTCCCATATAAATGTATTCCCAAACAAAGTTAAATTACTTACATTGCGTAAAGTTGAATTATTATGTTGCGTTGGTACAATATTACTTGGTACACCAATCAAGTTAATTCATTCTTAATTGTGCAGTGGTTAAAAAAAGTCTTAATACAGTTCTAATTATAGTTTTAAATATTATTCAAATGCAATTAATAATAAATAAAATACAGTATTCAGCAATTTCCTAAAACTTAACTCGGGGCTGTCAACCAAATTTGCATATGCAGTCTTGAAATTTGCTCTCATACCGTGACATATATCATTATGTTTACATACATATATGTTACATACCTTAGGCAGTAGTCCCAAATAAATAATCTTTAAAACCGCCCCTTCAAGAAAAAAAAGACACGTTTATATGTTTAGTTCCTAGAGAAAAATTAAATTATCAGGTGATAATGTCTTTGTATATCCATCTTTCTATTCTGACACAGAACAATGCCTGGGAAAACTTCGAAATGATATATAACTGTAAACCATAAGAAAATAAAAATTTATTGTTTGGGTATAATGATGATGACACTATAATTGTTTAACAAATGTGCACGTTATATTCAATAAAATTAAAATTGCACAATTTCTTGAATAGAACATTAGACATGGTAATATTAAAACTAATACAAAAACTCTTTCGAAAATTACAGTAATTGAAAAAAAATATTCTGTGTAATTTCTTGTCATCATTTTTATTTATTTGCAAATTAATCACGATTAAACATCCTTAAAATAAATCTCCAAATCCTAAAACCTCTAAATAAATCATTTACATATCGCAAAGTAAGTGCAGCTCTTTAAAATTAATTCAACATCCCTCCCAGGAAAAAAGGGGATGCGAATCCATTAAAGGTAAGATTATGCTTCCCTACTCAGAATTATAAACCACAAAAGTGAGAAGTTAAATGATGGTTATGAAGTAAATATTATCAAACCAGTATCAAGATTTTTTATAAAAGAACAAGTGGTCATTCTGTGACTTTAAATTCGACCTGAATACACATGAAGCAGTGGGGAATAGTTCACAATTTTATCAATAGACGGCACCGTACTTGTTCATAATGTGCTAATTAAAGAATGTGACATGCGCACCACATATTAGACTTAATAAAAACACAAACTACGTGCAGCTCCAGTTATAGGCTCTTTGTGCGAGCAAGATTCAAGCAAGATCCCATTCCCCGTTATTCTGCGTATGTGAAGCTCGTCTTGACTCTGTCAATGAAGGATCGGACTCCGATTGTGATATTTTTTTTAACAAAACCGGTTACCGTGCTTCATTTTCCCTAAAGAAATTCGGTACATTAATGAGAGATGACTCTGGTTCGATTTCTGCCAAGGGTGTATGGAAAATAATTCGTTAATTCCAAGATACCAGTTCATTTGACAAGATCTGCCAGAGGAAGGACATCAGTCGAAGATGTGGCTATAAGCATTGCAAGAAGAGACAGAAGTAATGTGGAAATATGCAATGTAAGGGGAATTGCCCGATCTTCAGACATGCCTATCAGCATGGTAAAATTTCACAAAACATCCTGCAATGCTAATCATTCGAAATTCCACATATTCAGGAGCACCTTTCTGTTAACCTGTCAATACGACAAACTTCTTACCTACATCTCTTTCTCAGTTGGAACTGGACAATGCATGCTATATAACATTTTGTCGACAGACGAACCTTATTTCCATCTCCAAAGTTCTGTCAATACTCCAAATGGCAAAACATTGTAAATAATCGAGCAGAGTCCCAATTTCCAGGAATTTTCAGAAATTCCTTCAGAGCAGTTAGTTTCACCGTTCTTGTAAAAAGGTTTCACAAGTAGAGACCGTTCCTTAACTAAGAGTATCATGACGACCTTGTCAAATACAGAATTATGGAACTGCACGTACTCCGTATTTTTATTAAGTCTAGTATTTGGTGCGCATGTTAGCATATTATGTTAAGCGTTAAGCGTTATCTATTGATAAAAGTTTGAACTTTTTTCCTTTCGGACACAAATTCCCATTGCTTCATATATCTTCAATAGTGGTTCTTTTATAGCCTTTTTAAAATGGAATTTTACTTACAGTCACTCTGTATTACTTTCATATTCTTTACTAACTGGCTAAGCAGTGTTTTAAACGAGTCAACATGTACCGACTTCGTTGCATAAAAATTAAATTCACAGCAGCAGTGTTGAACAGATGAGAGGTACGCAATGAAAATCAATCATCAATTACAGTCGGTATGTTCAAGGTGCAGAATAATTTGAGGAATTGTAAACGCTGAGGAACAATCAGTCTAGCTTAAAGCTAGTACCATACCAAATTTTGGTTTCTTCTCCCAAACAGAAATGTAATATTGGCATATTCATGATTCATTTCCATATGGCATTAAGCAAAATGTTAGTTCATTTCAAAAGCCTCAATAATGACAGAGTGATTAAGGCAGTTGAACATTGCTAGTTCGATCTGGTTTGGGTTCTATCTCAGAGAATGGTTTTCGCGGTTCTTCCATGTGCAATTTAAATATGAACCAGTTTCTCTCAGGATTTCCTTTACGAAGGTATCCCTTCTGTTAAGCAGATAGCCCTTGGATTTTTGCCATATTCCAATAATCTTATCTGATCTAAACTAACCTTCACGTCAAAACGAGGAGGAATTTGGAACTCATCTTCCACTCTGCATGAACGAAAATCTTATTCCCTAAATTAAAAACATTTAATTTTCTTTTCATTTTTAAATACTTTTAAGAGTGCCTCACTTTTATACATTTAGTTCTCGGCACTCTACTTAAACATGCTTACGACTCATAAATTATAAATCCATCTTAATTTTACGTACCTAGCATCTGTCCGAACTTCTTTTTGCAAGCGGCCGAAATCATCATAATTTTTAGATCTTTCCAAGCATAAGTCTAAAGCATTTTGATTGATGGCTGCTTTTCTCAAATCCTGGGTACATCTCTCCTTGAAAATTTTCCACCTGTTGATATATTCCTCTCTGAAATAGATAAGAAATGAAACAGATAAGGATCACTAACACTAAGACATAGACGTAAAACTACGTTGCATTGAATCTAACATTCTTTAACTCAATATGGACCTAACTACAGCCCCTCCAATAGCCCCTCTAAATAAATCTTCAACGTATTAAAAATGATGTCGATTAGATAATACGCTTTAGCATAAAGACTTTTTTTTATAATTGAAATAAAATGTTAAGTAAATAATAGCTTTCTTTCCAGAGATATTCGTTATATGAATACTAAACGAGAAAAGCAGTAAAGCATACTATTATACACGGGAAGTCATTGATTTTTACACGTCAGCTTGAAGTTATTGAATATTTTTTACCTTTACCTAAGAAAGAAGCTTTCAGAAACTTTCTGGAAAGAAAGCCATATTATCGAACAAATTTTTAATGTCAAAACGGCAGCAGAGTGCGATAGTTTGCTTCTAAAACGTGCATATAAATCCATTAAACGAAGCACTCCTTAATATCGCCTTTGAGTCTCACACTTTTGAAAATTAAGAGAAACTTTCCGATAAAAAATTAATAATTTTCCTTTAACAATTAAAGAGCGTGAAGATATCATTAAGGGCATTAAATATCTGGAAAATACTTGCTTATAAAATATTCGTTTACTTAAGAAAACGAATAAAACAGATTGGCTTTTCGAAACTGCCATTCTTATTTATAAAGGAGCTCATATTTCTATATACTAGCACATCAGACCGTAAAAAATTTGATTATCTAAATTTTACCATTTTTTGATTATTAGTAACTATTTATTACATTTATTTAATTTTTACCTTTCTTCATACGTAGTAACGGCTCTGTCGAGAAGCATCTGTGCTTCGTCTTTCATGTTATTTATTTTGCGTAATAAGTCATTTTCCAGTTTTTTGTATTGCTTCAAAAAAATTCTTAAATTTGCTATATCTTCCTTGATTTCTTTAGTTTCTTGCTGCACAGTACATATTCTTTTTTCTATCTGAAAATATAACACATTGCAGCAAATGGCAATTTAGGACAATTTTTCCTAAGTTTACAAAGGTTTAAAGTTGAGTCCTATTCTATTTTTCTTGGCTCGTCACGATGTTTACTCAGACATGAAAATTTATGTAAATTAAATGACAAACAGTATAACTTAATTACAAAATGTTAATCTTAACCATGAGACTAGTGGCTTCTGCACCGCATTGCTATCTGCTTCCCTGCGAGAGCCGACTAGGGTAATTGCGAAGGAAAAGCGGAGAGGACAATGATTCGAATCCTTGCAGCAAGGGAACCCGCCTGCATTGTAGGTTTTATAAGCGAAGTCTCATTTTAGTTAAGGTTATCATTATGTATTTTATATATCTTACTAATGATAGCTAACAATGATCCGTTTCATTTTACATTTCAGTTTGTACAAACTCTGTTTATATAATCACTGAGTTTATATAAACTTTAATAATCATTAACGCAACGTATGCAACGTTGTGTTAATAATTATCAAAATTTATAACTCACTAAGCATGTACCAAAATTGTGTAGGTAGCAATTATGCGGTAGGTTTATTACACACTTACCCAAAATTATTAAGAAAAAAGTTCTGATATGTACACCACACGACTTCCTTGTACAGAATGTTAAATTATACGCATTTATTTCATTTAAAATTATTGGATTGAATTAAATCTACTTCGTCGATAGTGCATAGGCCACAATAGAATAAATGCACTCTTTAACATTCACTATATTTGTTTACCATAACGACACTCTGGCGCTAGTTCACTTAACAGGGCTACATCTAATTTATTTTATAACTCAGAATGCACAAAAATTAAGCATATCATTTGAAGAATTATCTAATCGTTGCCACATGTTCTATTCAAATACTACTATGATAAGTCTAGAACGATGTAGAAAATAAATTAAACAAGCAAAAAAAGAAACCGTTTTTCGCAGACGTTTCAGTATTTCTCATGGCCGATTGCAACCAAAATACACAGTCCAGTCACATTAATGTGACCATCTGTCAAAAGCCAGAATAACCACCTTTCGCAGAGCGGACTGCTGCGAGACGTGCAGGAAGAGAGTCACATAGGTCCCTGAAGGTGTTCTCTGGGATGTTGAGCCATGCCGACTCTAATGCCATGGCCAGCTGCGCTAGATTACGCGGTTGAGGATCCATGGCGCGAACAACTCGATCGAGATGGTCCCACAGATGCTCGATTGGGTTTAAGTCAGGTGAGTTTGCTGGCCAGGGGAGGACGGTAAACTCATCCTGGTGCTCTTCGAACCACGCACGTACACTGGCAGCTGTATGGCACCTCGCATTGTCCTGCTGGAAGATGCCATCATCCTGAGGAAAAACAATGCGCATGTAGGGGTGAACATGGTCCGCAAGGACAGATGCGTACTTGTATTGATCCATTGTGCCTTCCACAATGATCAGTGAACCTAGAGAATGCCAGGAAAACATTCCCCAGACCATAATGCTCCCGCCTCCAGCTTGGACCGTTCCGGCAATGGTTGCAGGGTGGTTCCTTTCAGAGGTTTCACGCCTTATACGCCAACGTCCATCTGTCCGATGGAGCATAAAACGCGATTCATCCGAAAACGCAACCTGTCGCCACTCAGTGGACGTCCAGCTGCTGTACTGGCGTGCAAATTCTAGCCTTCGCCGTCGATGAACAGCAGTCAGCATAGGTGCACGAACCAGGCGTCTGCTTCGGAGGCCCAGACGCAGCAATGTTCGCTGAATAGTACTTTGGGAGACACTTTTGGTAGCCCCTTGGTTCATTTTGGTGGTCAGTTGCTCAACGGTAGCCCGTCTATCTGCCCGAACGCATCTCCGCAACCGTCGTTCGCCTCTGTCATCTATGGCCCGTGGTGCACCACATTTGCCACGTCGCTGATTTTGGACAGTCCCATTTTGCCATGCACGGTACACTTTTACCACGGCGGCACGCGAACAGTTCACAAACTCAGCCGTTTCGGAAATGCTTCCACCCTTGGCCCGAAAGCCAATGATCATGCCCTTTTGGAAGTCGGATAAATCGCTTCGTTTCTGCATTATGCCAACGATTGAAATGTTTTCCGAAGCCCTCACACACCCTTTATATACGCTCAACTGCACTGTGCTGCCACCTGCCTTCTGTGATTGGTTATTTAACTCTGACATGGAAAGTACGTGGTGGTCACATTAATGTGACTGGACTGTGTAGGAGGTGCGCTTCTACATGTTATAACAGTCCCATATACAAACTTTCAATGTTCTGAGGCGACTCGTTTTTGAGTTATGCAAGATACATACGTACGCTCAGACGCCACGAAAAAATGTCTTTTGAATCCATTTTAAATCAGTTTTATAATTTTTGGGGGGAAAACAGTTCTTTATTCTGTCTTTGATTTCAGGTATCACGCAAAAACGTCGTTAAATTGCATTCGATAGCGGTCAAAATGAATATTTTCGTTAAAATATGATACCCGAAATTTTTCGCGACTACAATACTTCCTTTTTATTTCGCAAGGAAGTAAAAAATTATGCAGTATCTGTATGTTCGTACAATTTAGTAAACTATGTTTCGAAATATATAAACATATTATTTTTGTTACAAGAGAAAAAACATTCAAGATTTTTGCATTTGACTTAAAAATGGTTTTAACTTTTTGTTTACCATAGCGACACGCTCTGCGCTAGCTTCATTTAACAGCGTTACATCGCATTCATTTTATAAATCAGAATGCACAAAAATTATGTATATCATTTGAAGAATTATGTAATCGTTGCCACGTGTTATATTCAAATACTATGATAAATCTAAAACCATTTATAAAAGAAATTAAACAAACGAAACAAAAAACAGTTTTTCACAGACGATTCAGTATTTCCATTCAATTAATTCACATCTCACTTCGCGAAAAGGCAAAATTTAATAAAAACTCGAAATATCTATATTAAAAATTGCGAAGTAAATCTGAAACACTTATTTCCTTGAATAAATTGCAGAACTGATTAACCATAATTTAATTCGCAATAATAGAAGTAGGCGTTATTTTTGTTGTTGTGAAGCTTAGTTTCTCTACACTGGCAACAAATGCACTACTCTGCTAAGTTTCAAATGTAAATAAATACGGCAGCTATGGCTAAAATAATTAGGCTTAACCTCACTTAAACAACTTTTAAATTGTGGATAGTTCTGCAATTGTAACATACAAGTTAACTAAAAGCATAAAAACATTAACCGAGAGATAAGAAAAACATAATTCAATCATTTTTAAATCAAAAAAGCTACAATTTACAAACATAAAAAAATGAAGTATAAAAAAATTGAACTCACTGATCGGAGTAACAGAGTGGATACATATACACTCTTTTGCAAAAACAAATTGAAGCACCAAGAAGGACTTTTGCGATCGCGACGAAATTTGGTACGCAAAAACATCTTGATCGAACATGCAAATGATCAAAGTTTCAAGGCAAATGAACAGGAATTGCGATCATAGCGCGCATTTCTAATGTGCAATTCGCAAAGTATAAAACAAGTAACAGAGACGGAAAATTTATCACGAAGTGCTCCACAAGGACTTACACATCGAGACACTGGATACTTTCCTACTCAAAACTAATGATAAATTCTTGAGGAAAGCTAAAGACTCTGAACATCTGAATTTATTTAACTTATTTCATTGCGAAATATTAGATGAGGACAGACATCTGCGTCCATTTGCTGCTTTCATCCTGAATAGCAATCAGAACTTTACAACGTAACTGCTATCATTTATTATTCTAGTGACTTCTGGAACTCCAAACCAACTAAGTCCAAAGCGAAGCAGCATTCATCAGAATCAACTTGGGAGGGTCACTCAACTTGGGAGCCAGCACTTGAGAGGGTGGCCTCCTAGGTGACCTGTGTACTCGACATTCAAATATTTTTCCTGCTATACTAAACTTTCCTGAAATTATGTACATATGCAAATAACCTTTATCTAACCAAGAAGATTGTTCTTTTACCTATTTTATTTGCATTTATTTAATATTTTTCTTGTATTTTGCATATTATGCTACTTCTTGACGAATACTTCAGCACCAATTAGATGTCATCTCAGAGCTCACGTGACTTTGGTCACACCCCTTTCTCCATCTCAGTTTCCTGCATCGCCCAGCTCAAGCATTTCTCTACTTTCAGCGCTCTTAGAAGCAGCCATATCAAGAGAGCCGGAACACAGCACACAATTATTGTGTGCTAATCGCGGCATAAAGTGGAACTCGGAAAATTTATCTTTTTTTTGTTGCTGCCATTGTAATTGCATAAAGAAGCAACTAAAGATGCCATTACGACGATATCGAAGACCTTACAGACAACTAAACGACTTTGACCGTGCTCGCATTGTAAGGTTTCGTGGAGTTGGGTGGTCATACCGAACAATAGGCCTCCACCTGCAGCACACAGACACTGCTGTGCAAAGATGTTGGCAGCAGTGGTTGCTACAAGGAAACTGCCGACAAAATGAAGGCTCTGGATAGCCAAAGAGCACAAAAGCGAGGCAAGATAGGATGATTGTTCGCCAGGCCCGAACCGTCCTTACGGTATCATTGTCGACTATTCAACGCATTACAGCTACGTCTATACCTCCCGTGGTACCGTCCACCATCTCATGGCGCTTGTCTGAGGCGCGGTTATGCTCACAGATAGGACTTTAAGATGTTTGCCTTTGACTCCACAACATCTGCGGAGTCGTCTGGAGTGGTGTCGCAGCCGATCATCATGGCTGCCATCAGACTGGCATCGTATAGTGTTCAGCGATGAATCTCACTTCACTCTTGAAGCAGATGACCACCGTGTTTGTGTCTGGAGAGGACGGAGCCCGCGGTCCCAATCAGCCTTTGCTTTACAAAGGCACACAACCATAACCCCTGGTGTGGTGGTGTGGGACGCTATTTCTTATGACAGCAGGTTTCTTATGACAGCAGGTTTAGTCATCCTCCGTACATCTTTTACAGCTCAACGATATGTTGATACCATCCTGGGGCCGGTTGCATTACCCTTCATGGTACTTCATCCTGGGACAATTTTCCAACAAGATAATGCCAGGCCATATACAGGTCGCAGATCTCTGGCTTGTCTTCGTACGGTTAATACTCTTCCTTGGCCAGCAAGGTCACCAGACGTTTCACCAATCGAGCATGTCTGGGACATGGTAGGCCGTCAGATTCGGACACCACAAAATATCGCAGATCTGGAGCGACAACTGATGAATGCCTGACAGAATGTGTCGCAGGATGACATTAGGAACCTCTACCCCTCCTTGCCTCGACGAATTCAAGCATGCATTGCCGTCAGGGGCGGTTCGAACAACTACTAATTTGAACACTCAATGGGTGATTGGGAGCCGTGAACAGGTACTATGATCTTGATTTTTTAATCATTTTATTATCTGTGTATGAGCTATACACATAATATAATTGAGCTTCAATTTCATCAAAAACAACCACTTCCTTCATGGTCCTTCGATTGTTTTTGCAAAAGAGTGTATATACATATATTTATATACTTTTGGTGCGGCCGATTGCAACCAAAATAGGAGGTGCACATCTAGATGTAATAGCAGTCATACGCACAAAATTTCAACCTTTAAGGCTGAGTTATGCGAGATAGATGCATACATTCTTACGTACCCACAGACACCACGAAAAAAAATCTCTTCAGGATCCATTTCAAATCAGTTTTATAATT
>KK116576.1:187700-245822 GCA_000611955.2 Stegodyphus mimosarum
GTTCAAATATCACTCAAAAACATTGTTAGATTGCATTCGATAGCCGTCAAACTGGATATTTTTGTTGAAATATGATGCCCGAAATTTTTCGCGATTACAATACTGCCTTTTTACTTCGTACAAGGAAGTAAAAAGGAAACAAAATGAAATCTTAAACATTTCAAATGAATTTAAATGTATAGGCAAAATTAATTTTCTAATAAAACATTACCGAAGGTGTTCCGATTATTCTTTTAATTTTTCGTCTTTCATTCCAATTCTCTGATTACTTCAGAATGCTATTATTGAAATCTAATATTACTTGAATAAAAGTTTTGCAGAGAATTTATGAGAAAGTGAAATGGAAAGAAAGGAAAAAAATGTTTTTTGTTTAAATTTTCCGTACCACTTCACCTCATAAATTGAATTTCGTGGAAGTACGCTTGCTTTTTTTTCCTTTATCAAACTATTTCCCGTTCATTCCAAGCAGAAAAAAATCTAGGAAGTCGCCATGTGTTTTGGTTGTTTTTTAAAAAAAGAATTTGCTGATCCCTGAAAAATCTGTTCAGTTTCATCTACTGACTCTTAACTCTGCTTAATGACTTTTACCTCGGCCAAGTAAAGTACAGAATGCTGAAAATTATAGGAAGCTTATAGAAATTGTGTGATTTATAGGTAAGTTAGGTTATTTGAATATCGTAAAGCACAAGAATGCTGTCTACCTAGAGGAAGGGTTACCTTCGTGGAGGACGTTCTGAGGAAAACCAGCTCGTATCCGTTTTTTTTCACAAACCAAGCAATTCATTCAGGTGAATGGGCTAAAGCCTGAATTTGAAGCCGGATAGAACTACTATCACTGTCCATCGCTCTTAATCATTCTGTCACTCGTGAGGCTACGATACATCTATCCTCCCTCTTCGTGAGAGTTGGTTTTATGTTCATGTTCACGAAATATTTAAAGCAATATCTTTCTGCATTTAAAAAAATCCGAATACGATTTGCGTTTTTGACAAGAAAACAGAAAAGTAAAAATGCTGTAAATACTGTTTAAAGTTTGTTTCATTCAATGAATACAGAAAAGAGTGTTAGCAGAATTTATGAAATCGCATCCTTGTATAAAAGAACTTCTCGGGATATTTTGATTACTTGTGAAGAACTGTTCACAGAATGTACTGTGTCTGTCTTAACATTCAAACTCACCTTCACTTGAACTACACTGCTGGCCGTCGTAAATGCAAGCATGTAAATAACATGAAATTTACAACATGTGTTAGCGGAGGTGAGATATGCAAATGATTAGGCTCAGACGCACATCACGCGCGCCTGTGTCGCCACTTGAAAACGCTATTTAAGGCTTGGAATTTTCGACGATTTCAAGTTCGGCAATTGTGTTTTTCTTGTGGTTTTTTCAAAAAAACGATCAATTATGCCTCGTAGTAAACAGCGATCCTCGTTTCATCAAGTGTCCGAGTTCGACAGAGGAAGGATAGTGGCCCGCCGACACTGTGGATTATCTTTCAGGGAAATCGGTAGTCGTGTTGGATGAAACCAAACAACTGTAATGCGGATATGTGACCGTTGGATGCAGGACGGTACGAAGGATCGACGTGTTCGATCGTATCTACCTCAGTGCACCACTTGACGTGACGACAGGAATATTGTACGCAGGGCAGTCACGGATCGCTCAGTCACATCACGAACCATAACACAGCACATTCAGTCTGAAACGCATCATCCATTGATTGCGCGTACCATTCGACGCCGTTTAGAGCAGAGTAGTCTGTCCGCAAGACGTCCATTGCTTCGTCTACCCTTGACGCAGAACCACAGACGTATCCGCCGTCCAATGGTGCGATGAAAGAAGGATGTGGACGGCAGAATGGAATGAAATTGTCTTTACTGAAGAGTCACGCTTCTGTTTGCAACACCACGATGGTCGGATTCGAGGCTGGAGACACCGTGGAGAGAAAATGCTGAACAGCTGCGTTATGCACCGCCACACTGGTCCTGCACTGGGTATTATGGTATGGGGCGGTATTGAATATCCCTCTCGCACACCTCTAGTACGCATTGTCGGTACTTTAAACAGCCAGCGCTACATCTCCGAGGTGTTGGAGCCAGTTGTCCTTCCTTACCTTCAGGGCTTACCCACAGCCATATTTCAACAGGATAATGCGCGACCATACGTTGCACGCATTCTGCAAGGGTTCTTCGTCAACCGCCAGATTGAATTGCTTCCCTAGCCGGCTCGCTCTCCGGATCTTTCTCCGATAGAAAACATGTGGTCCATGGTTACCGAACGATTGACCCAGATTACATCCCAAGCTGCCACACCAGATCAACTTTGTCAGCGTATGGAAGCTGCTTGGTCTGCTGTACCCCAAAAACACATCCAAAGTCTCTTTGAATCAATGCCGAGGCCTGTGGCAGCGGTGATCTCCAACAATGGCGGCTACTCTGGCTACTGATTCTGGGAGGAACCACACTTCACAGAAGTGTATAAATTTAATCATTTGATACCTTGTCAACATGTTATCTACTAAATAAATGTTGTTGTGATATCTCTTGTCTTTCTTGGTGTTGCAATCTGGGTGGCCAGCAGTGTATATATGCCCACTGTGTTACCCGGTTAAGTGCGTTCAGATTTTTTTAATTCTTATATGTTTGTAAATTGCGCATTTTTTGCTTTAAAAATGATTGAATTATGTTGTTCTTATCTTCCAGTTAAGGGTTTTATGCCTTTAGCAAATCTGCACGCAAGATTTGTAGAATTATCAACAATTTAAAAGTTGTTTAAGTGCTGCTAAGCCTAATCATTTTTCTCATGGAGGACATATTTGTTTACATTTGAAACCTAGGAGAATATGGGATTTGTTGCCAATCTAGAGAAACTAAAGTATTTGTTCAAGCCAGAACAAATGATAAAATCTTATAAGATTAATTTTTCCTTAAATTAAAACACCTCCCCAGTGGACGACTGGTTTAAACCGCTGAATGATAAGAGTTGTTTGACTTGGTCAGTCCCAAGCAAATGGACTGCCAATGTGCTTGGTTTTCATGGCTTTCTCCGCATGCAATGTGAATACGAACAAGTTTTCTTTAGAATACAAGCATGTTCCTTAGTTCCTGCACGAAGATATTCCTCCTCCTAGGCAGATAGCCTTCGCGTGCTTTGGCGTATTCATACAATCTAATCTAACCTTAAACTAAAGCTATATTAACCTTTTAACCTAAAAAATGAATTTTCGTCTTAGCTTTTACAACAATTTCCAAGTACTAAAATCAACGGAAAATTAGAAACTAAAACTTGTTTTTGACTTCAACTTGAAATTTGAAATTAAAACTAACGAACACACACTGACCTGGAATAACAAGCAACATACAAAGAGAAATTTTTCACATTTTTTAAGTTAAACTCTATCCTAGCACCTGGCTTAGCGTGATTTCACAAACTAATTTTTTAATATTCAACAGCAAGCTGACTCCCCAAATAAGGGAAACCCTGTTTACTACAGACGCAAAGGCTTTTTTCATAGCCGGAAGCGTTTTAAGTCCTCAGTCTCTTAACTTAGATTTATACCTTATTAAAAGCGCCTTTCATCTATACATTTTGGTAAAGTAGGGGAAATTGTAGAAGTAGAGAATGCATATTAATACTAGCGAAATGTGTTAATCAAAATAAATCTTACAGTTTTACTTCCCATTTTGGGTCAAGGAAGTAAGGAAATTTAAAATGCAATTACATAATGAATTTATATAACAGTGAGATGTTATCAATATCAGCCATTTCTTTCTCATATCTGTAAGCCCTGTATCTCCCATTATCAAATATCCGATAACTCATCGCACCATCATCACTATCATCAGTTTTCCAAATCTTAATTTTAGAAGATACGACCTCGTACATAGTTTATTTCGATTCTTATTGACTGCGTATTTATTATATCATCGTGTTTTTGTGATATTCTATATTTTGCAATTGTTTGGCAGGATTTAGTTACTTTCTCTTGAAGTTCTTGAAATAGTCAATGACACAAAGCGCATGATTTAATGGTAGAGTGGTTCTTAGCTTTACAGCATCTTCGCTTAAAAAATGGACAGGGACACTTTCATAAAGTGGGAGAACAAGTATAATCACAGTTCATTTTCTTTGAATAAGAACGACAATTTGCAAATGCATTATTAAAAACTTTCCTAATCACTGTTTAAACATAAAAATTTCATAAAGAAACGTCGCGATATTTAAATACACCGAAAAAGATTTTGAACAAGAAATTGCAACTTTCTTATCATTCTTTATTCTAAAATATGCAGAACAGTAATTTGTCATATAGATGTTATACTTAATACATTTTTAACTGTAACGCATATATTTTTCAGATTTCTCGAAATGTTAATTTGAAAAAAGTGCAACATTATTTCAGCGAAACATTACGGAACTCAAATTTCCTGTACAAGCTGTTTCTCAAATGTGAAAAGAAAAATATTTCTGTTTTCGTAGAGCCATTTTCCGCGGAAGAAAGTATATAACTCTTCACTATTTTTTCTCAGAATCAACTCTTAGAAAAGAAAATATTTATCACACGATACCTTGGTTTGCTGCCATATGTTATATGCTCCATCCATTTTTCAAGAAGTCAGGAGAAGTTAAGGAAATGGATTTGAGATTTTCACTTAGCCACATACTCTGCACCGGATAGACATTTGGATTTGTCGTGATTTAAATGTAAATAAAATACCAAATTTTTAGAGAAATTCGTTTTTACAGGTCCTTATTACAACTTAAATGTCACCCCTCTTAAGACTTAACCTTTAGGTGATAAAAGTAGCTATTTTAAAGCGAATAAATAGCAATTTCAGTTTTGATTTAAAAAGTAGGCCTCAGGTGCAAGTCTGAAGATCTCGATATATTAACACTAACGAAACTTATTTTCAACCATTAAATTACTGAAGGCAGGTTAAGACCTAGCTAAGGGATTTAGGTCATACTTCTAAAACGCTAGGAGCTCAAAATGAAGAGAACTCTGAATATGTAAAGTGTAGATGAGCCTGTTGACCTCAGAATGTCTTCCACAGAATTCCTTACCTTAGGCAGATAGCCCTCGAGTGCCTTGCCATAATCAAATAAACTAAACAAAATCAAAGTTAAAAGTTGACTTTTTTTGATTATCCACACCCCGCTTTAATTTTCGGTGGAATTCCCTACCCTTTGTAGTGCTTTTTTGAGCGTCAGCATTTTTTACAATCAGGGTAATGTGGTGCATTTTTGACAATCAGCGTAAACAACGCTCTGGATCTAAAGATAACTAACTAGTTTAGATATGCTTGGTAGATAGAGCAAAATTTGAAAAAGGCCCCTGATTTTAAATCATCTTAGAATATGAACATGTTTCCGCGCTGATGGTAAAAAGCTACTTAACTAATCATGTTCAATTAACTATATTTACCTAACTACTGTAGGCGCTGGCTTCTTTATTATCAAAAGTTTAATTATGCAATAAAAAAGACATTTTGCTTAATTTGTAATTTAAAAAAATTAGTAAGGCTACATTCTGTCGGTGCATGATATCAAATAAAAATCAATTGTAACATTTATGCAATTGAATATTTCAAAGGCACAAAATTTAAAGAATCAGGTAATGCAACATAATTACGAGCTTGGATTATTTTCATATTTCTGTCGTGGTGTTTTAGCAAATCATTCAGCTAATCTTCAAATGTTTGTCTGTAGATTTGAGCGATATTTTATTTAATCAAACAAACTACTATATAAGGAGTTTAAACCTATAACGCTTTTTTAGTTGGAATTCTTTTTTATTTATATTTTAACGATTAAAGGTACATAATTAATTAAATAAACCTCTTGTATCTAACTGCTAACCTTTAGAAGTTACCTCTGTGTACTAATGACATATGGTCTCTCCTACATACTTACTGCTGACACAAGGTACAACTCAAAAGGTAAAGGTTAACATAAAACTTTATTCCTCACAACGTGTGGGTTTTGCATTTATAATAAAAAGCAAGATATTCATTTCTTATTGATAGTTACTTTTTGGAACCCTACAAGATATTGGCTAATTAATTAACTCTACGAAAAATTCATTAACTCTACGAAAAGCTATAACACTAACTGGGTCGGACAGGAAGAAAACTCAACTAACATTCAAAAGGCAATACTTTAGTGTTATTCCAAGCTAGTACTGCCTAGCAGTACTTTCCAGAACAATTATAGAGTTCCTTACGGAGCCAGAGAAGGAATGGTACATGATATACGTCCCTCGTAAGAAGAGGTCTTGAATGGTGAAAAGAAGAGAAGACGCGCTTTGTCTGTGTAGCAGTTAAAGTCGTCACGCATCTCATGCCATCTATAGGAATAAAAGAAAATCCACATACGCGATGGGGAAGATGAATGTTTCCAACTGTGAGAGTAGCCTCAGCTTCAAGGTAGAGGTGTCTAATCCAGGGACACACGAGATAGGAAAATATACAGTATTAAAAATTTACATAAAGAAGCGTAATGTGTAGTTCGGCTATGTGTAAGCGAAAGATGAAACTGTATGTCAGAGGACAAAGCTTTCTTGTCGTAGATGTGCAGCGTACGGACAAAAAAAATCGTCCACTAAGATTTCATAATTCAGAAGTGCAGCGAAGTTTCCAGTAGTATTGTCTGCTGCCTTGTAGAATTTCATATTAAGCTTGTTTAGGCATTTTTTCATCGTATTAATTTTCAAACCATAGTGCAAATTTTAGATCGGACGGATACCTTGTAAAGAGATAGCTTACGAGCAAGACTGAGTCCTGAGTCACTTGAAAATAATAACTTTCCACGTATACTGTTAATGTGCGTAGACCAAGTGAATCCTGTATTGAACCAAACACCTAAGTATTTAGACGAATGTACAAGGGGAACTTGCTTTTCGAAGAAAGTCACTTCCATTTTATCTTGAACTTTATGCATTCTAATAACTAAGATTGGGAACATTTCTCGGTTGAGTTTTATCTTCCATTTCTGGCACCAATTTTCAGTCCCGGGAATCTTGTCCTGAATCCTTTAAAGAGCGTGATTCGGCGTTCTCGAAAGGGTGATAATGACAATGTTGTCGTCATAGCACGCAAGCAAGATGTTGGGGCCGGTCTCGAAATTTTGGGAATTTATTTGCATAAATCAAATAAATGAATGGCACAAGGATGGAAACCTGGGAGACACCATCACAGATTGGGTGTAAAAAAGGGATGCAAATTCCTTGTTTCAATGAGAAGGACCAATTGAGAAGAAATGTGAACCAATTCCCAAGGAAGGTCCATTTTTACAAGCTTGTGAATGCGTCTTTAAGATAGACGTGCTCAGACGCTTTGACCGTGTCTAGCAAAGGAATAGCTGCTCTAGATTTATTGTGTTTATCATTTGAGATATATTTTATTCCATCTTGTTTCTTGAAGGATGATTTAGTGTCCTTGTTGTGTTAACCTGAAGTTTTGTAGCTTATATAGCCAACCAATCAGCCTTTTCATTTCCTGAATTGTCAGTTGGGCTAGGTACATGAGAGTAGATGACATCAACACCTTAATTATTAAGATCTTTAAGAATTGCATGAGAGGAGACAATTTATTGGATATTCGTAAGTGAATAAAAGAATGAAAGAGATTAATTTTAAATAAGAAGTACACTTTAATAAAAAATGATTAGATATAGGCATAATTAACTCACCAGTGCATAGTAATTCGTCCCCAAAAACAGTAAATTCATTGGAAATTGCAAAAAGGTTTTTTGTCCAGGTCAAAATATGATGAAAAACGACAAAAGCTAGTCTAATTCGACTATTAATTTAAATGTCGTCTATATAACACACAAATGGGAAATTATGTTCAACAGAATTGTCCTGAATCATAGTTTGAATTGACAAAGGATCAATAGGGTGAGGGAGATACTTCAATAACTCATTGATATCGAACATAAGCTTGCTGATATTATCTTTGAATTCTTTTTCATGTAAAGTATGCAAATTAATCGGGGTGAACGCCGTTATAGCGAAATAACCTTCATAGGTAATTGTTCTGTAGTCGTGCAAAGTAAAACTCTTCTTCGAATTCGCTTCTGTGGTTTAAGATTAGGTTAGGTTATTTGAATACGGGAAACCTACGAAGGCTATCTGCCTAAGAGGAGACATGCCTTCGTGGAAGATTCCCTGAGGCAAAGTGGCTAGTATTCAGGTTACACACGAAAAAAACCAACTATGCAACCAGCCCTTGGGCCTAAGCTCGGAACATAAAGCAGGTCTAACTACCAGTTCAGAGATCTTTAACCACTTGGCCACTAGCGGGGCTCTGTGGTTTAAGAAACATATTTCTTTCTTTGAACTGTCTACAATTTTTTTTCTAGAAATAAAATCATTTCACTTTTTAAAGAAAACTTTCACTTTTTCTCTTCTGCGTGAAGAAAGGAAACGTCATAAAGGTGAGGATGCTTTTAATAATTCTGTTTATATCGTATGATTGGTACTTACATTTTAGAGCAAACATGTCAGTAGGAAGCTCAAAATTATGGAAACCGTGAGCATAACATGTCTTCGCTAGTCCTAAAATTTTGTGAACGGACTGTTTATTTCGTTTTATGTTTTTTTAAATTTAAAAGTTAACTTGTTAGGTTTTTAACTATCATTTGACAACAGTTTTGCATATATAGGCTACGTTATTTAATTTTATAATATAACATATTAAAATTTTAAATCTGCAATGGTACATTTTACTTCCTAATTTTTCGCTTTGTTGTATTTTCAGCTGACACATTGTTTGGAAGCAGGAACTTGAAATGCTATTTAAATATATTTACCAAAAACATCATTCTCTGGGTAGCGCTTGATTCATTTTAAATTTCATACATGTAGAACATTTGTTGAAAAATCACTCATTTAACCAACTAAGAAAAAAAAAGCTCCAAACTTTTACCCCGCTAGAATAATCACACGGTAATATCTGTTTTCAACATAAATTTTAAACAAATAAGTTGGCGTAGTTTTCCTTAGTCCAAGATATATCGTTTCTGTGCGGGAACTGTGGAAATGAAGTATAAGAGAAGACTATAAATAGCTTTAAGCACAGCGGGGAATTTTCAGTTCGGCAAGATCCTCCTACTAATTGGATTAATCCGAAGTCCCGATTCTTCTCGTCTATGCTAGTGACGATTTGTCCTTATAAACAGACAGCAAGAAGACGACGAGACATAATGAATTAGGAATTCTGCGTAAGTTTTAACTGCATAGAATAGGAAGGTTTGTAATTCAGCTACGAATGCAATTAATTCCTCGCGAATGTTCGGAGTGGATATACTATATAGATATATATATACATCGAACGCTGGCATCGCCCTCTCGCCGGTTCGATAATTTGATGTTTAATCATTTAGAGCCACAAACCTAAGGCTTAAAACAAGAAAAGACACTGCGAGAGTTGCATCGGAATTCAATAGATTCCTAACGATACATCTCATTATACTTCTAAATGCAATCACAGAGTAAAAGATAATATATCTAATTGTATTCCTAAATTCCCTTTCCGATAGTCGCATATTTAATTTAGCCGAGTTTGTTGAATTCGAAGTGGGAGCTGAAATGAACTCTCGAAATTTTAATCTCACTTGGTTCATTCTGCAACTCATATTATCCAGTTTGACGAACTCGGCAGTCTTGGTTCGAGTGCTTCTCTTCTTCCTCGCATACTCATTTCTCATAGCGCAAAGTTTAACGACCATGGTTTTAATCTGAAAAAGAGAAACATTAAATTAGAAATTGTAAACAAAAACACGCTTCTTTCATTTTCGAGACAAGCTTCATCAAAGATGAAATAGAATCAAAGTTACACTGTGTTGTGCTTAAAAATTTACAATTAACGCGTATAAAATTTTCTTATATAGACAATATAAGTTTCTTTTTATTACTTTCCTTATCGCTTTTCTTTTGTATCTGAGTACGAGGTAAGTCCCCAATGCAGTATCTAACAATTTTAAAAATTAAATAATAATATAATTAAGGATAATTGATAATATAATTAAGGAGAAGAGCAAGGGTAATGATATTTCTTGAACAGATAATATAACTTTCTTTTTGCTACCTTGTTCAACACTTTTTATTATTTGTATATTTTTATATAACTTTGGAGTGTCCTTATAAATTTACCTACTAAGCATACTATATATCTAGCAAATTTAGAATTTAAGATTTAGAAATTAATCAATGCCATTGACAATAAGGACACCCGGTACAGAGAATTCCTGGGTAGCCAGTGAAAGTTTCTGATTATTACCTATTTCATTGTTTATTAATATTTATATCTTCTGTACCTGAATTTGGAGTCAAAATATGATGCCTGATGATGTATATCTTTATTCAGTTGAAAAATTTTCAACAAAAACTATTAAAACACTTTGCCAAGGAAAGCTAATGATATTTTTAAACATTCATTTAAGCCGCACACAATTGATATTTAATCTAAATCTTGTTTTTCAGTTTCCTTACTCTCCTTCAATCTGTTTTAAAAGAGAAATGACTTTAGTTAAGTTTAATTAATTAAACAGTTATATTTAAGCATTTGAATTAGTTTAGCTTAATCATTTAATTCAAATAATTCCAATTCCTAACCGGTATAGTTTGTAATGGGAATAGTTAATTTTAATCATCTTAATTAGATTAGTTTAATCATTTATTTATTAAAATTTTACTTCCAATGAGTATGATTAAGTTTAATTATTTTTAATTAGTTTAATAATTTAATCGTTACAGTCCTAATTTTCAGTGATAAGAGTTAAGCTAAATACTGCGAGAAAGTTAAATTGTATAATTTTTATAGTACGTTAAAATACAAAGTCTAAAACTAAAGGAAATAAAAGTTACAAGTGGAAATTTTAGGAAATTTCATCTTAGAAATAAGTTAAATATAAAATTGCATTTAAGAATATTCATCATCAGAATTTCATTTAAAAAGAAGCTTTGAGTACTGAAAACAATCTTCGAGTAATCTCATTCCTAAAAGTGTTTGTAAAATTTCTTATTAAAACTTAACAAAGCAATTCCATTTGTTAGGGATGACACACTTTATTTTTTAAGTAATAAAATATATAAAATGTATTTTTAAAAACAAGTTTTAATAAAGTGCCTTGAAAAAAAAGCTCTTAAAAATGGTAGATTTTTAAATCAAAATTTTCAAAGAGAATGTTCAAGGAACTGAATGTAATCCTTTTTACATGCCTTATTCTATACCGCTTCTAATATCCTTTGAAATTCTATTAATTTTCTTATACAGTTCGTGCACAGAAATACCACGATTTTAGTTCTAGCCACATACGGTCAGTAACATTTCAATATCTACATTTTTAAAGCTTTCACATAAATCTAAAATTAAGTTTAAAAGTTTTTTAACTTTATTTTATAAATTTTATTCTACAGATGCAAAAAATGTAATAAACAAAACAATCACTGCCTCCCAAAATAAGAAAATTATTCTTTCTAATCCAACGTAAGTTTGCAGTCCATTTCTTTAAATTTATATTTGATCTAGATATCCATTCTCACCATCAATTAAAATAATGCATCTGTTAATAGTCTTATGATTCAGAAATCGTTCATTATTATCAACTGCACAAATAGTTAAAAAATTGAATGAGATTTAAAAAACATCCAAAATTTTAAAAAATAGTATTAGAAGTTCAAAAAAATATTCCCTTGAAAAACAAACTATTTTTCGTTCTCCAAGAGTTCAGTAGGATGTTTAAAAGCAGCGTAGAGTATTCTCGAGATGTTTATTGCATCCTTGGGATACTTGTTTTCGTGCAGTGCTCATTGCTGAATCAGACATGTGCGTATGTGGGGAAAGAGACGATTCAAGACACTGTTTATTTAATCGTCCCGTAACATAAAATTTACATTTACAAAGACCCAATTAAAATCTAGATACCTTCTTACGCTATGAAATGAAACATAGATATCTGAAAAAGAAGATACAAATAATAAAATGAAATCTAGTGACAAAAGGCGAGGAACTATGTGCACCCAAATAATATAAGCATCTCCAACCCTATAGTAGCAACTTACAAACATAAAGAAATACTTTTAAATAGCTATATATTATTGTATTAGTATATCATTTATACGACAATGAACTTTCAATTAAGAAGAATTATGAAATGTCTAACTAAGTAGTGAATACCAAAATACTAATTACTGAAACCACAATTCAATGTAATGCAGCCATATATAACAAATGTAACTAACTACCATATGAATCAGAGAACTTACTTACTTATGTAAATTATTTCAGTATAGCAATATAGACAAACGGAAGAGAACCTAGATACCGCTGACGGTGGCAGGATCTGCGGTGCACGGTGAGCTGAATGTAGGGTGTGGCGAACCATGGTGGCACTCGGGGCCCTGTAGAGCATTGGTGTATCTAGATACATAGTGCACGAGGACAACACCTGAATTACCCACTTGTAAACACCTGGTGTCCCGCTATTTATACCTGTACCCAGGGCCGATCTTAACGGGGCCATGATGGTGCACAGCACGTGGGAGACGAAATGATTATCAAACATATTATATTTCTATAAAAAAAGACGGCCAGTTTTAAGTTGCACCTGAGCGGCCGACAATCTGGGATCGGCATGATAGTGTCTTCAGTAACAGACGGAATATTTGAGTTTGTCGCGATATTAAAACCCGATCATTTGGATTTAAAACTTGTCCTTTGACCGTTTTTGTTAATTTTAGTTATTTCGAAGATTAAAACTAACCGAAATGTCAGAAGATTAGCTCTTTCAAACTCTGCGGAGTTTTTTTCCATCTCAAAGCACGAAACGTAATTGAATGGAATTCAAAGTAACAAATCTTTTAACCCCTATGCTGCTGCATCACTTTTCTCCAAGTAAACTGCTCATTATCTCCAAGTAACTGCTACTGTCTAAAAATATATGTTTCTGTACTTACTACCCTATCTGCAGAGCCATTTACTTCAATAAAAGGCTCAAACTAATCATTTAGTAAGCTGCAGAAAACTTGATTCATAATCATGAAAGAAGTATAGCTTCAACTCATGAAGCAGGATGAGAGGCAGATATGAGAACTCTGCGCCTAGCCTAAGGGATGATAGATGATAAATCGCCACAAATTCCTTTCCCATTTTCATAGCAGAAATACTTCCTTTACCTGGGCTCAGGTGCTCCTCAGCCTGAAATTTAGTATGCCATCTTGACTGTAGCAAAGAATAAAAATAGTTCCAAGCAAATGTATATGTGTAGGAATAAAATATAAACAGAAAAAATTTTATCTTTGGAAGAAACCAACTTTTCCATAGAATTTCAAAAAAGTGATATCTGGAAATTGGTGCAAAGGGAATGAATGATATTCGGAAGTCTGACTTATTTTCAGCATTTTATTCTTTTCTTCGCATCTATCTTTTTTTTCTTTGTTCTTTGAAATGCTTTGATAAGAATTTCTTGCAATGTAGTAAAGTTTTTTTTCATAAGTATAGTTCCATATGTGGATGGTTATAAGAAAAATTGTTCTAATGAATTTTCTGGTCTAGCTAGTTGGGTATTAAGTTTGTTATTATTTTACCTTTACTAATCATAGTTCTTATTACAAAAATTCAAAATCACTGAGCAGAGAAATTATCATCATAAAATTTCAAAAACTGTGCTTTGAAGCAGTCTTCTTAAATTTTGCCTTTATGATGTACATTGAAATATGCACGTTTAGTTCCAAGCATTATTTTGACTTATCATGATTATTACAATAAACAAAATAAAGAAATGATGGCTTTCCATTGTTATTTCAAGCTATGCTTAATACCCCATATCAGCCATAGAAATCTTCCTTGATGATTTCATACAGAAGCGAAAAATCAAGACGTAATCCACCTTAAGCTAAATAAACAAATCAAACCTAAGTTGATGGGTGATATTAGATATCAAAGAGAAATAGCATTACTATTGCATTGCTTCGTGTTAAAAGTAAAAAAGTCTCATATGTGGACTCTACTCTACTACTAAGGTAGGATGGAGCAAGACCATACACGGGCAGAGCGACTTGTAGAGCATGTGGTGTTTGTAACAAGATCAAGTACCCAGGCTGAGAACAGACATTGCATCCATTTCATATACGACACATGCTTTAGAGACTACCAAATTTTGCAGTCGACGTAACATTTTTTAGATGGGCACTGGTTTAATAAAGAAAATTATGTCGAATGAGCATCTATTTAATAGTCTGTACAGTAAACCCTCGACGAACGCAGAGTTGTCATTAACACATTGCCATTAGATGTCATTAACACATAGCGCGTCCGGCAAAATCGCGTTCCGCGAAGTTAACTTTCTATGGAAAAAATGTGTTATGTATAACTCAGATTAAGAAAGTAGGTACAATTTATACAAAACTAAACTTTTTTGTAATTAAGAGGGAAAATAAAATAAATATTAATTGAAAGGATTTCTATTATTGTTTAATAAACTACATACTAATAATTATTTTTAAATAGCTGGTGATTATTGCTTTGGGCAATGTCTGACATGACTCAGCAAACTTTTAGCGGTAAGGAGTGCAAAGGTCTTCGATACATCTCATAAAGTATCCTATTCTTTCTTCATTTTGGGTTAATCTTCACTACAAAATCAGATAGCTCCTGTGACCTTTTTTAAGAATTCGTTTAATGCTCTTACATTAAAGACTCTACTTTCTTCACTATTGCTGCTTCCACCATCGACTGGTACTACAAGTTCATCCAGGTCTGCATTTGTCATTTTATAATCGTCATTCTCGATAATTCTTTGATTTCTCCTTATTATATGCCTTCCAAAATGATGTTAGCGTGTCGTTCTTTCCTTCGCTTAGTGTTTAATTTGTATTAAAAGTAAACACATCTGATTTAAAATGCTTTGAGTGATTTATGATTCCTTCATCCATTGGTAGGATTGAGAAAGTGGTGTTCGATGAAAGTAATAAAACCCCTACATGCAATGTTATGAGGGATTCAGCACTATGTTAGAGCATTATCGAGAATTAGGAGAACTTAAAGGCTCAGATTTTGCTGTTTAGTAATGTTTGACTACTTCAGTGAGTGAGTTTTCAAACCAGAAGTTAAAGAGGACTTTTGCTACCCAAGCATTTCTAGTCCACTTGTACAAACCGAAGGTTGCCCAAACTGTTTTCCCTGTAATGCATGAGGAGTTCTCAATAAATGAGCAAAGGCTTGCATTTTAAGTCGCCTGATGCTTTTCCGCAAAATAGCAAAACGAGTCTATCCTTAAATGCTTTAAAACATCAGGGCAACTGTTCGTTCCTTTGTGCTATAGGTTTACTATCATATTCGCTTATAAAATAGCCTTGTTTCATCCGCTTTGAAAACTTGTGGAACGTAACTCTTGTCTTCAATTCATTTAAAAAATTGAGGTTTGAATTTCTTGGCTGCTTCTTTACTATTATGCAAATTGAAACGGTGCTTAATGTTCTCCAGCCAACCTTTGTTTGCTTTAAAGCCAATTTTCCCTGAAGATTGACCACCTTTATTTAATACAAAAGAAAAGAATTCTAAAGCTTTGATTCGAATAAAGCACTATCCACAACTGAGCCTTTTTCGTTCACTTGATTCTTCTTCTAAGCTAGTAACATTTTTTCAATCTTTTCCAATTAAGAAATTCTTGAAATTTCAGCAACATTTGACAAAGTATCCCCTGAAGCTTTGAGAGTAGACCGGATCGTTTCCTTATCCTTTCCTATTGTTCTTTTCCTTGACTCGTTTGTAGCTAATTCTTTTGCAAGTGTACTATTTTTCAATTTATCTAAAATTTTAATTTTCTGAAATGATATCTTCTTTTTTTTTCTTTTGCTGCTTTATCTTGGATGTCATATTGAATTCAAAGACGTACAAATGCAAAAATAGAAGACAATAAGTACTTATAAATGCTTGATTATTGCTCTGGTGAGTAAAATGATAGTAACTAAGTGTGTATCACTCAGCTAGCGGGCAGCGCCAAGCAGAGTTACCATATGCGCGCGTAACTGTTCTTTTGTAAAGAGCAAGGTCAGTAGATAAACAAGGTTCTGTTCAACAATCGAGTTTTATGACTTCCTTTATTGAATGAGTGAAACGAAGACACAAAAGGAATAATTGCTTTTGAGAAAACTTGTGATTCTGTGGCGTCACGTTCTGAAAGATTTCTCTAAGAAGAGTAAACCTTATCGAACGCCTCCAGTTTGCTAAAGTGCATGTTGTTATCGCAACGCGGCTGACGCTCTGCAACGAACCGCGTATAATGGAGATTAAATGGAGACAATTAAGATACTGCGTATATGCAAAATCGCATTCTGTAAGTACGCGTTAGGCAAAGGGTTGCAGCATTAAAGCTACTTACAGAGAAATGCGTCTAAAAGCTATTCTAATAATGGGAGGAAATCATTCGAAATCATTCACAGACAACATATCGAATTTATTTATTATTTATATACCGGATGTCTCGAAACTTCCCGTAGAAACTTTGAAGAGAGTTAAAACGGTAGCTGAACTTCATTCAGAAAGAAAACCAATACAGAAGATGAGTGGGCACTTAAATTAGAATTTCAGATGGAACCTAGGACTTCCTCAATAAGGTTTGCGAAGTCGTATGCAAAACATGCATTGTTTACCAAACACTAAGTTGACGGACATGCGTTTCGTGTATGAATTAGCTAATAATAATGAACGAAACACTGTTAATATTCTCCTAACTCTTTGAAATGTTTAGCAATCCATGTGACGTCGGTAACAGGCATCAATGCAGGCGTTAATGTCAATGGTTGGATCTTTAAACACTTCTTCTCAAGTTGTATTCTACCAGGTGCTGCCAGTTTTAAAATTCACCTAAAAAGCCTTTTACAGTGCTTTCTGCACTGTGTTGCTGTGTCTTTGTGTAACATGTCCCTTCTCCGGGTGGCATACAGGATGACATCTTCCTATGTGAATATGGTTCTTATGGATATTTTCTCTTTTCCCAAAAGTTTATTCATGAAGTTTTGAGAGAACCCTTGAAAAATAATTAGCTCTGTCTTGTTGATTTTGCTTTGCAGGCATGATTGTCTTTCTAAATCCTTATTTAAAAGTTAACTCTAATTGATACTGGTATGTAAATTTCATCATCTCTTGGTGATTAATACTTGACCAATCGACTGAAAAACATTATCCTCTCATACGTGAAAGATAATTTAATAATAAAGAAGCCTCAAATATTAAAACAAGAAACATTTATATTTAAAATATAGGAAATTTTTTTTAGAAAAAGTCTAATGACTTCACAAGAAAAATAAGTATTGTGATGCTAGTAAAGAAAGAAAAAATAATTCTATCGTTGCATTTCATTCTTTCATTTTGTTGATAGTCTTTTATACAAAACTAAAGGAAGGAAATATAATCCCTGCAGTAAATTTGGCCATTATTCTAAAATAGTATATCGTTCTTCGCCGACCAAATGAAGTTAATATTCCTGAGTTCAGTATTTCTAATATTCTTATATTAAATGCAATGGATCATCCATTCTGTTAAGTAGCATTAAGTTCATATAGGGAATATTATCGTTTGCAAATGTACACTGCGAAAAAAAAAAAAAAAAAACGTGCTACTAGGCCGATTGACGAAATTCAAATTGCGTTCTTCATGTCTCGAAAGTGCGACTTAGGATATATATTAGATTTACATATAGCATTGGTCTAACATAAGTATTTTGACACAAAATCGGACTTTTTCTGAAATGACATTCCCATTTTTTCCGTATTTTGATTCTACAACTCAAATTATGCTAAATATTAAATTTTGTAATATTCGGTGCGAAATTTACGGAGAAATTCGAAAATTTAACTTGGCGTATATTTTCAGTTTTCGGCAAGAATAATTTGCTTAGCGAACTTCTAAATTTATAGCAACCTATTTTCCTTTTCTTTTTTTCATTGCAGACGAGCGGAAAAAACGTTATCGTTCACACTTTCAAATAGTTTTAACAAACTGCGTAAACCGCATTTGTGTTGTTATAGCTTTTAAGAACTATGCCAAATTTCAAAGCAATTTATGGCCAATTTTCAACTATACGTATCGGGGGTCGATTTTGGCCTCGGGACAAGAAAGTTATATATAGGTGATAGGGCTTTGAGAAAGGAAAATCGGGGTGGTATTTATTTTTTAAGTGCGTCAAATTTTTTTTTTACCAAAAATTTTCGGACCCTTATAACGGACCCCTGGTTGACCGAGAGACATACCGCTTGCTGGGTTTGAGAGCTCTTGCCCTCCTCCTCCCCACTTATACGTACAAATTTGGGTAAAAATCCATTCGGCAGTTCTGGAGATCCGGATGAGCCCGTTTGGCTCATCCGGATCTCGGGATGACCCCACTTAGAGACCCCCAAAATTTTTATATGGAAAAATTGTGATACATATAGCCCATAGATGTTATTTAGCCCAGTAGAACGGGAGATATGGAACTGTCCTCCCTCCCCCCTTTTTTTTCGCAGTGTACATTTACTTCAGTTCACCTCCATTGGAAGAAATGAAAATATTCATTATTTCTTACTTTAAGCATAATAGCTCGTCATAGGTTTATACATTACTATATGTCATGAAAATGTTCTAAAAAAAATAAAACTTTGTCCGGAACGAGAACATTGCAATTGGAAGTAATATATTTAATGCAATAAATAATTATAATGAAAAAGTTATCTTCAAAGGATTAATTAACTTCGAACTGGGGAAAGAGCCGGGAATTAAGCTTTTTCTTCAGACCGTTCATGTTATAAAATTCGTAGCAATATTATTCAACGGTTAAAAATGAATTATTTATATTTTAAAAAGCGTTTTTAAATCCTTACTATTAGCTCGCACTCTCCCTATATTTTGTTCAAATTTTCAATCGTTAATAAAATACTTTTTATTCATCCATTCAAGTTCAAATACATTTTTTTAAACTTGTAGTGGATGATACTTGATGTTAATACAGTTTTTTTACATATTACAATTTTTTCAAAATTTTTAATTTAAAAAAGATTTTTTGTAGTTAAAAAAATTTTTTTTCGTATTTTAAAAGTATTTCTTTGTTGACCTAAGTAGCAATTGACTTTAATTTTTTTTATATATTACTTGTTTAGTATTTGAAATTTCGAAGGATTTTCGATTTTTTACAATTGCAACTATTTGAGTTACAATCGTCTGTATAGATGGAGTGTTGAAATTCTTGTCTACTTAAATTCGAATACTTATGAGAGAAGAGAAATACGCTGAAGTACACAAGGTTGCCGTTTTGTCTAATTTTAATTCTTATGTGTCATTCGTCTATTTTTTAAGTCTTATTATTAGGCTTATTTCATTAATTGGGATTTCTGTTACTCAAATAAAAGTTTCCTTGCAGACTGCAAACTCATTCCATATGAACGGATGACTAAAAATGCTATATTTTTTACCTAGTTTAGAAATATATAAACTATAATTAAACTTATATAAACTAGTTTATATAACTTTTCATTTTTAATAGAAATTATAACAGCTGTAATAAATTCAATTTACCAAGTTTAACTATCTCGTCTCTGTAATCCTTCTGTATAAAGGGTAATTTGTTGTTTTACATCTTAAATTTGCACAAGCTGAAAGCAATGAATAATGTTTGAAATAGCTGAACACAGATGATTCTTTGTAATGCTTTGCGCATGAAGGTACGTGTATAAATCCAAATCTGCCAAAGTTACAACTAGTCGCTATATAAAAGCATTTTTTAAGGGACCTTATAGTCAGAAATCATAGAGAACTATTTCGGCGAATGTGTGACCAGGAAATATGAAACGAATGCTTTATGTGATGTTCATTGGTAGTCTGTACACAAAAACTCTTATAACATCAACTTGTAGGGAAGCACTATTTTAAATCTTAGATGCTATATTACGACATTATTACGGTTATGGTAAAACTATACTTACGGTATCTGCTGGCTATAAGGGAAACATTTAACACCAGTTACTAGCTACACTCATCTCACTAGCGGCCAAAATGTTAAGATCGCTGAGTATCGGTGGTTTGACCTGCTTTATGTTCGATCCAGGCCAATGGGCTGGTGCACGATTGGTTTCGTGGTTTTACCCATGAGAACCTGAACACAAGCCGATTCCTCTCATAAAGCCCGAGGGAAAGGCATCCGTCCTCTTAGGCAGGTCGTGGCTTTACTATATTCAGATAACCTAATCTAGCCTATTAACTACACTCCACTGGGCTATTAGTAAACAGATGCTTATTGTTTCATTTCTCACTTTTTTTCATGTTCCTTTCGTTTTAACTTATTTCAGTAGGATGAACGTCCTCATGAATGACTCAAGAATAAATGTGAAAATGAATCCATGTTAATTCCACATTGCTTTACTGAATGTAAAACTGTGACCTTCCACAAATGCAGAAGGGCTTTTTAGAAAAAACGTGGATATTCATCATCCAAAATACGACAATTCTGATATTTCATTGCGTTACTGAAATAAAAATTTGCCTCGTCTTAAGTCTTGGTTTATGTAGGCATCGCAGCTGTTGATCGAGAGTGTTGTTTATTTTGTTGATCAGAGATGTAGACTGTATGGCATCACAGCTGTTGGTCGCCCTGAGATAATTAATTTTTTATTAAATCTTTACTTCTTAATCAGTCTACTTAGTCAACTTTTAATTAAGCAGTCAAACTTTTATCAGAAAAGGTAGTCCTACACGTTTCTAAGTAACTCCGCTACATGGCTATTTTATTTATTCAAAACAAACCTTTCCAGCTCATTATATTTTAATCTGATTTACTTTGAAATCATATTTCTACAAAAAATATCGATGTTCCTGAAGCCCCTAGATACCAGATCTTATACGCCCGACTTCAATGTCTTTGACCAATTCCTGCAGCATCCGAAATATTTATATATAATGCATCCAACTGCTATCAGTCATTGAAATACTTCATCTACTGACACCCTTCCAATGCTTGTCAGTATTCGAAAGAGCCATTGATCGATAGTAATAGGACATTCAGCCCAGGCTTCCTTCAAACTAAAGGTTTATGCATGAACAGCTTTAAAGTATTTGTCTTTTAACAGAAATGAAATTCATCTTTTCACACATTATTTCAAAACAATTGATTCACCATTATTATTAAATTCAACTGTGTCTTTTTATTGTGTTTCAAATAAATGTACAAATAAATGCATTAAATTAACACCTTCTAGACTTTCGCTTCCAGTTCTTTGAGACGATGCACTGACTAAATAGAACAGTTTGGAAATTCACGTTTTCCGCATTTCATCACTGAAGCACGCTAAAAATCTGCTTAGTAGTATGTGGCGCCATCTGAAGTCCTTAATACAAAATAGGTTTCAAATGCTAATTTCTTCAGACTTCAAGTCTCATCGTTTTATTTGCTACATATCAAATTTAAATCAAATTACACGAGGTTTAAGCCAAGGAGGGAGTTTTTGAAAAACCGCTTCTTGTCTTCTGTCGCAAAATAAACAGTTTGTCGGCAAAAAAAAAGCAAATATTTAAAAGACACAATTGTTCTGCGTGTAATAATTTCAAAGCTGAGTAACAGAACATAAAATCCCTATAAAACATAACTTTTACTAGCAAAACGAAATTATTGATAATTATTAATTTTAGCTTGTAATTATATTTAATATAACTGCAAGATAAAATTAATGTATTTTTTATCTGTTGGTTTATAATATCCTTCTACATGCGAACTTGATATAGTCTGAATTGTTTAAATTACCTCTACTGGCAATTTCTAAACTGACTAATTGAATCTCTTCTATGTTATAATATGTTCTCTTCTATGTTCTATGTTATAATTATGTATATAATTTTTAACATTTCTAGGCACGCGTAAAAAAAGGAAAGCATGCGGTTTTTAGTCCAAAGGGATTTAGTCCCGAAGAATTATTACTTTCGTTTGGGCGTTTTGCGTTGTTTCACAAAAAACGGCGTATCACTTTTCAATTTAGTCCTTATGTTTCTTTGTTGGTTATTTATTTATTTATTTATTTATTTTTTGACGTAGCTTTCTCTTCAAAAATCGTCTGCGTTGCACGGGAAAATAAAAAGGAATTTTAATTACAATTATAAATAAATAGCCAAATAAATGTGAAATTCGTAACAATATTCTCTAAAACTTTAACGAATTTTTCATTAACAAACTCAAAGATTTCAAAGCCAGCAATACCAACGTTGTACATAAAAACATTTTTATCTCCAGCGCGTGAGAGTGTGTACCGAAATTTCTAAAGATATGCTCAATTTAAAATTAGTTTGCGATATTGCTCTTGAAATCAATTTTATGGTTTAAGTGCGAAGAATATGGTATTTAATAAATAAAGGTAACACACGAAATGTTAAATAAACGCCCCTTTGGACGTAATTAAAATCTGAAACATTTCAGATTTTTTTTTTATTTTTGTTGTTGTTGTTGTTGTTTTGTTTGTTTTTTTGTTTGTTTGTGCGTTTTTAAGCCCTAAAGTTTTGAAGCACGATTTTGCATCGATTCGCTTTAAATGTCGTCTGCAGTAAATGCATTGTTTCACTTTTACTCGAGTCTGTATCATTCAGAAAAAAAGTTAACATATTTTTCTTTCAGATTTCGTCTGTTGTTGATCAACAACTAAGCTATTTAAAAACAAAGATTCAGTTCTTAACATATATTTTTTTAGCTTTTTAACACCATTTTAAAACGCATTTAATTCCTAACATATATAATTAAAGACATTAAGTATTTTTATAGAATTATGTCATATATTCTTCCACTTTTCAAAGGTACAGAAGGTAGATAACATTCCCATGTTAGTTTAAATGTACAGAGACTTTTTACATACATTTAGAACAATTTCGATGAAGACGTTAAAGAAAAAAGTCAATGTTTTGGAATAACAGTTTTGGGAATCAGTTGATTATTTGAAATGAGGAATATCGTCTGCTATTTTTAAAATTATTATTTTTCAAAATCTCGCATCTAAAGAAATGGACTGAAAGATATGTTTATAGACAGAGAAATATTTCTCTTCCGTAATTCAAAAATGTTGCGAAATTCATAACACTAAAATTTTTAAATGAAAAATAAAAAACATTATTTATCTGAATGGAAAAACCCGTCAATCATTGTTTTTACATCGGAAGAAGACACCAAGCGAATGCTTAAAAAATGTATGTTCTTTTTCTATGTAACAAGAGAAAATCCGCGGACGCAGAAACCAATTTAAAAGTCTTTAAATACAGCTGTAGCAAAAATAAATAAAATAATAAATGAGGAATTAACAACTTAAAAAAGCTTAAAAACATAATATTCACCAGCTTTTACCAAGGCGTGTGGCTTAAAACAGAGCTATGTCTAGAACCCTGTATAAAAGCTGCTTAGCTGGAGATAAATCGAAATGAATTGTGACCCTTGACGAAGCATTAATTCGCCTAAATAGGTGAAAAAAATCTCTGTTTATAATCGGAAACGAAGAGCAAAAAATATACAAACCTTGTTCCATCAATGCAAAGAAAAGTAGTTTATGACTACAATAAGAAATTAAAAATAAATAGAGTAGAAAAACATGTTAAAATCTACTCAAAGTACTAACAAGAGAAAGTTTTACGTCCGATATTTATGAAGGAAATTCCATTTATTTATGCCATTTACTCTCAAAGTGTGAAATTTCATCAAAACAAAGCAAAAAGTCATACTTCGAAAAGCACTATCGCATTCCTTGAAAAATTAAAGACTGATACAGGTATTGCAAATATGCTTTTCAACGTACTCTAGAGAAGTTCCCTGACATTTCACTTACGGGCTAGTGTGCTTCTTGTCTCTTGAAAAGAGCTCCTCCTAAGTGAAAACCTACGGAGATTGATGAAGTCCGGAAAGAAGTGGAAGAGGAATGGAAATCAATATGCCTAAAAATTTTTAAAACATTTTTGATCTTGAAAATCAAGATGCAGACTTAGTTAGACTTATCTTCAGACACGATGCAGATCAGAAAAATCATATCAAACATTAAATAGAGCACTCTTTGCATTTTAACCTAAAATTGGTGTGTAAAATCCCCTGTATATTCATCTAGTATCCTACAAAATATTTCATTATTCCACCTAGGCCATCTCTGTTGATAATTTCCACTGATAAACCATATTAGGCTTCTAAAAGAACTCTTCTGAGCGACCTTTAAGATCTGATCTCTTTTAGTTTTCTTCCTTACTTTTTAAAATTCTGAATAATACCTACTTAAATATATCTGCTACTAGAAATGTTGGATAACTTAAATACAGTTAAAATTATTCTAACGTAAGCAATAAATTATACGAATTTAAAAATCAGATTTTCAACTAAATATAAGTTTAATGTTATTTAAAAGAGGGTTTAAATTTGCCTTTAATTTGCGAAAGGAGGTGTAAATAATTGGTTTTCTTACTTGATGCTTTCTTTGTGCGATCATTTCCTGCTTGGTAGCCACTTCTCGTGTAGAATGTTCTTTCATTTGCAACAAATAAATCAGATAACCTTTGATTTCATTGTCCTTCAAAGCATGATGGTAGCTGTACAGCCTGCTGATTGTTGGTTGGAGTTCTTTCACTTGATTATCCAACGTTTTAATCAATTTCCTGAGGGAAAGATGAAACAACGAATTTGAATTTAACGAATTTAAAGAGACTTAGAATGTGCAAGCTTTATTTATCACATAGAAACGAAAGTTTAATTCCAGAACCTTAATTTTTGATTCCCAGTCCCATTTTTCGCGGGGTAAACGTAAAAATTATTAAACGTAACGAAGGTGGCTTCAAGCTTTTACTGACATGTTACATTTCAGTTTACATGTTATTTTAGTGCTTATTCAAATAGAACCCGATCATTTGATTCTTACTAATATATATATATATATAGAGAGAGAGAGAGAGATAAGTAGATAGATATGTAGATAGATAAAGCTAGATAGATAGATAGATAGATAGATATAGTTCTCTTAGCGATATTTGTTTCGACTTTGAATGAACTTTGAATTTGTTTCCAATGCTGAACAAGAGATGGCGACACCAGCACCAAATTCGAACAGCTAAATCTAATATGTGAATATTCGATGCACGTGAAAAATATTCAAATGAAACCTTCCCTCAGGAAAATATTTGTTGGCATGATAGTATTTTATCAATATTACCGGAAAGTTAAAGGGCAGATACTGAATTTCAAATTCACGATTTATATGTAATTATTAACATATTTATCTTATTATTTTTGCTATTTTAATTCCCCGCATTCACCAATTTTTAGGATTTTCCTTCAAAATTATGTATGGATCTGAAATAAGGCTTTCCCTTTCCCCTTCTCACACTTCGTCCAGCCAGTCCGCTTCTTTCCTGCGTTTTGCATCTCTCTTTCTTAACACTATTTGCTACGCTGCATAGATGAAGAACCCGACATGAATGATATGCACATCAATGATATCAAAATTTATTGTTATTGTGATTTTAGGATTTTATACCTTCATATTCTATTCAGCAATGAAATAGGACCCCAAGATTCCACCGGGATAGGGCGGTCAACTCAGGAGACCCAAAATCAGAACTTGTTAGTTCAATGGATGAAAAATATTTGCAATTAAAAAAAAAAAAAAGATTTGAAATTAAAAACCTTGGTCATGAAATGCATAAAAAGCAGTTCAATTCTATGAATTTATTCTTATCGAAAACAATTAATGTTTTTTCCCCCTTTAAAAATAAGTATCACTTTCATCTCTAAAAATCTGAGTTGACAGTGAAATTTTACTGTGTTTTTATTCTTCGGTTACTTAGCTGTTGTGCTTTCGGCAGTTTATTTCTACACTAATAATGCGAACTAAACAATATTGATCTGAGATGGCGAACAGCTTACTTATTGCTCTAATAATCCAAATATAATAGTTCAAACGTGAATTTGTACTTTAATATTAATTAGGTACTTAAAACTCTGTGCCGTAGATTTTACAGTGTTATTCTTATTTGTCTACTTATTGAAAAAGTTACATTTTGAAGATAATTTTTCATTTATAGTCGTTCCTTTGTTTATTTGATAAGTTAGAAACCACAGATGGGACCTCTGTCTTTTCTGTAACTTTGAAATGTACCTGAGTCGAGGAAAAGGGTGTCCGTCGTAAAAATATCAAGAACGAAAACAATGCAAGGGTAAAATATTGTCGTTCAAAAAAACACCATAGCAGAAAGAGAGCAAAATTTGCGGTAGTAACGCAAAGATTGCGGTCCGCTACTTTGCGGTAGAATATAAAGCTGTATAAGAACTTAGCAGTTTGAGCATTGAAAATCTAGAAGTTAGGAACATTTACTGCTACGTAGCGGTTAACAGAATTTTAAACTTATTTTGCTAAATCATTATTTAATTAACTTCTTTTATGAAATTATTAGTATATTTTAATGAAAAATATGGTATAAAAAGTTAAGAAAGAGGAAGATAAATGTTTAAAATTCTATTAACGTAGCAATAGGTTTTACTAATTTCTAAATTTTAATTCTTAAATTTCTGCCTCGCATTTTCAGAAAAAATACTTTAGTTAATACGAAAACATAAAATGAAAAGTAAAACATAAAATCAAAATATTACTTATTTCTTCTTGTGCTCCCGAAGCATTAAGAAAAAAATTCACTTTAAAGTATTTTTATCAGTTACGAAACGCATGCCTGAGGTGTAATTGTCATGCAATGATTAATAGGAGCTTTATTTTTTTCCACGAGATTTTGCACGGCTATGTTTTAAAACTGCGAACTTTTGCTTTGCATTATTTTTTGCCACAATGTTTCATACCGCAGTTTTTAGAATTCCTATGTTTTCCATTTGTTTTCTCCAGAAATGTTTTGTACGACTTTCCCCTCTCACTGTTTTCTCCATTACGTTTTGGTACGCGATGTGTTCACCTGTAATCGAGGTAAACTGTTAAATAGAAAATATATGTCCTTCACAAATATGTATAAAATTTCACTAGTATATTTTATAGACATTAAATTAGGAGGTTCGATAATTAAATGAAGGGAATTTTCTTACAGAACACCTGTAGCTATTAGCTGAAACTCAGTGTTACATAATAGTACAGTTGCATTTCAACTCCCTTGCGTTGCATCTCTCCCGATGCAAAAGCAGTCGTCCAAAGTTATGAGGCTCAAAATCACCGTCTTGCAGTGGCAGATAGAGCCGGAGAGCGACCGGGCAAATGCCCGTTGGGCCGAAGCGATTTGGGGCCTATCAAGAAACTCGAACGATCGAATCGACAGAAATGACTCCTTGAGACAGCCCTGCGCGTGAGGGAGACGTGGATGGGCGGTAAAATAAATCTTTATCTCTTAAACTAATTATAATATAGCAGATGGCTTTGTCCCATCAGGAAACTAGTAACTCGCAATTTAATAAATAAATGAATGTTTACCTGATAGGTCTGGTTCTGAATCGCCGGCGTTGTCTTGAATCATCAGCTTCAATCCTTTAGACACGAACACTTTATTGACGATATTTACAAAACACTTGAAGATTTATGCCAATAACTGCATCATTATAAAATTATTAATAACAGCTATCTTTACAATAAAACATTAGCTGCTCAACGATGAAAGTCTCAAAGTCTCAATACAGTACCATTCCGGTAATATCCTTTCATCTCTCTGCCAACTGTCTGGAACAGCGATGGTGTCGTAGCTGTCTGTCACAGCGCCACCTCTAATGGCGCCATCGGAGATTTCCCATCAGTCATCGGAGTTTCCACATCCTCCGGCCCAGAAAGACAAGATTGTCTTTTATCTTCAGAATCAAGTTCCAAGGGATACAGATGTTGTACAGCTCTTTTTAAGAACGTCCCATTGTGTAATCTCACAGTGCAAGCTCGGATGCTGCCATCACGGCCTGTATGTGTCTCGGTTACTAAGCCACATTTCCATAACAGTCTTGGTTGGTTATCATCATGGATCAATACAAAGGTGTTTTTGCTGATCTGCTGGGGCAAATTGCTCGTAGCACATTTATGAGCAGATTTCAAATCCATTAAATATAGCAGTTTCCATTTCTTCCAAAAATTGTTCAACAAGTTCAATCTATATTTATATCTCTTTTCCAGGTCTGACTTCGTAGAAGAGATTGCAAATATCTTTTCAGGTGGTAAAGCGGTTATTCTTTTTCCAATTAGAAAATGTCCTGGACATAATGGACTCGGCTCATTTGTTTCACTATAAACATAAGTCATCGGTCGGGAGTTGATGATGGCTTCCACTTCAGTTAAAGTTGTTTCAAGTTCTTGGTACTGTAAACAAGCTCTCCAAAGGATCTTTTTGAGACAGGTCTTAATAGATCGGACAAGCCTCTCCCAGAAACCTCCCCACCAAGCTGCTCTCTCGACTATAAATTTCCACTGGATCCTGTTTTCACTAAAAAAATCCTGGACATCTCTATCCTTTATTAAGTTAAACATTCTTTGAATGTCTTTATCTGTTCTTTTGAATGTTTTAGCGTTGTCCGAGTAAATAATTTTACAAATTCCACGTCTTGAAATAAATCTTCTTAACGCTAGCATAAATTCTGCAGCAGATAAGTCATTCACAAGTTCAAGGTGCACAGCTCGTATTACGGCACAAGTAAACAATGCAACATACACCTTTTTCTCATTTTTTGTATATAGTGGTCCTAGAAAGTCTATGCCGCAAACTTCAAATGGTAAAGCTTCTCTGATTCTGTCTGGAGGTAGAGGAGACACATTTTGAGAGTAAGGCTTTGCTCTCAAACGTTGACAAATGAAACAGTTCTGCAAAATACTTTTCACCCTTTGTCTTCCTCTGAGAATCCACATTTTTTCTCTAAGCTGAGCAAGGGTTTCAGCAATTCCAGCATGAGCCAGTTTCTCATGAGCATATTTGATCTGCAAGTCCGAAAAATGATTCGAATTAGGCAAAATAATAGGATGAACTTCTGCAAAGGTCAAATTTGAGTTCTGAAGTCTTCCGCCTATTCTCATTATTCCATCTTCATCCAAAAATGGATTAAAATTCGCAATCCTAGATTTACTAGAAATTAGTTTCTTTTTCTGCAAGCATTCTATTTCTTCTGGAAAATGAGCATCTTGAGTTCTTTTAATCCAATATTTCTCAGATAATAGTATTTCTTCTGCTTCAAGTGGTTTCAAATTCTTTGTAGAAGTTTTCGTATTGTTAATAAATCTAAAAATCCAGGCTGTTATTCGTAATAATCTGGATAATTTGCTATATTTCTCTATGTCCAAAAGGTCTTGCTTCAAATTTACTACACAGCTGGCTTGGACCGTTTCATCTTTCTTCAATGAGGATCTTCTCTCTTCTTCTACAGCATCAATTTCATATGTTCTATCTTCTTCTGGCCAAGTAGTTTCCTCTTGTCTCAGCCATTTTGGACCCTGCAGCCAATCTCCACCTTTAAATAACAATTCTGAAGTTTTTCCTCTTGTTTGTAAATCTGCAGGATTATCAACACCAGGACAATGTGACCATTGATCTACATTTGTTTTCTCTTGAATTTCACGAACTCTATTTTGAACAAATGGCTTCCATGAATAGGCATTTCCTCTAATCCAATGTAAAACCACCTTGGAGTCTGTCCAAAATCGTACACTGATGTCTAAGTTCTTGAATACATTATTCACCACGTAGTTACTCAGTCTTGTTCCAATAACTGCAGCTAGGAGTTCTAAACGTGGTAAAGTTACTCTTTTCAAGGGTGCTACTCGAACTTTAGCAATGACAAAGTTTGTGAACACTTGCTGATTATTTGTTTGGTATCTAACGTAAATTACAGATCCAAACGCCTTTCCACTAGCATCAGTGAAACAATGAAGTTGAATATTGTATATCTGAAGTTTAGAATTATCTCTAAATAAATGTCTAGGCAACTTAAAATGTTCCAAGGTTTCAATCCGCCTACACCAATTAATCCATTTTTTATTAAGTTCTTTATTTAATTTATCATCCCAGTTTAAGCCAGTCTTCCAAATTTCTTGCATAAGAATTCTTCCTATCACTGTGAATGGATTCAAATAGCCTAATGGATCATAAATACGACTTATTAACTGTAACGCTTCCCTTTTAGTTATGCATTCATTTGTTTTCCGATTTTGATTTAAAATACCTTGAAATTCTACCCTTAAATTATCCTCCTTTGTATTCCATTTATATCCTAAGACTTTAGATTCTATAGGGCTTCGATATTCAGGATTCTCATTTGAGTTGAAATGATTTTGAAGATCAATAGAATTTGTCGACCATTTCCGCATATTAAAACTAGCCTCGTTTAAAATTTCTTTTACTCCTGCATAAATTTCTAATCCTTCGTTTACGTTATCTACTCCAGCTATTAAATCATCGACGTACAAACAATCGTTTAAAACATTAAATATTTCTGGAAATTCTGTTTTATATTTATTAATGTGGTATTTAATTGTTGCAGATAACAAGAAAGGGCTTGGTTTTGCACCAAAGAGTACTCTAGTCATTCTCAAAATTTTCAGATTAAAATCCTGGTTTGAAACTGGAAGATCATTAATCCATAAAAATCTAACAGCGTCCCTATCTTCCCGATTAAGGCTAATTTGAAGAAAGGCTTGTTCTATATCGCCACTGAAAGCTATCTTATTTAATCTAAAACGAAGTAAAATCATTAACAAATCGGGATTTAAATTTGGCCCAGAATGCAAACAATCGTTCAAAGAGATAGAATCATTCAAATGAGATGACGCATCAAAAACAACTCGAAATTTTGTGGTAGTCTTATCTTCACGTATTACTGCTTGATGTGGCATGTAATATAATTTAGAACCCGCCTCCGTATCTATTGTTTCAGCTATTCCCATTTCGAGATAATTATCTAGCACCTGTTTATATTTCTGGTAAGTCTCGGGTGCCCCTTTAAATTTACGCGTTAAACTATTTAGCCTTTTAAAAGCCAAACCATAATTATCCTTCAATTCGTCAGTTCTATCATTCCACGGTAAGCGCACTTTATATCTATTTCCAACAAGTTGAATTGTTTCATTAAAATTCTTTAAAATTTTATTTTCAATATCATTTTGTTCTTTTTCCTGAGTGATACCCATTGACTCTAAATCCCAAAAGTTTTTTAAAACAGTGTTAATTTCTTTATCTTTTTCGAAATTTTCTTGATTTGTAACACATTTCAAAACGTTAATAAATGACTGCTGAGTTATCATTTCATTTGGTTTATTAACCCCATTTACAGTCCATCCAAACATTGTTTCCGACGCAACAAGTGAGTCTGACAGTCTACGTGTTTTTCCCGAAACCATTTTCCAATAATAATCGCTCCCAATTAAGAGAGACAATTTATAATAATGTGAATTTCCATATGTCCTATCCGCGAGTTGTAATTTATTTTCATGAAAATAACGCTTTACTTCCTGACTGGGAATCCCAATTAAACCCTCACTTATTTTTTCTGCTTCTAAAACTTCGATCGAAATGCTGTTATGTCTCGTCTGCGGATTTCTCAAAACAATTTTATATCGTCTGCGCTTTTCACTCTTCGATGTATTAGAACCAAAGGAATGAATCGTAATATTCTCTTCTCCCACGCATTTCAACTTCAATTTCTTTGCAACGCTACTGACTACGAAAGAGCGCTGTGATCCAAGGTCAAACAGCACTCGAATGACTAATTTATTACTTTCACCCAGAGCTAAAACACTTGCGGTTTGCAGATATATTTCCTTACCCAAGTTCTTATTTTGTATAGATGATACTACAGTTTCTGAATTAGAAATGTCACTTTTATTCTCACTAGTTTCACAAATAGCGGTATGATGTTTTCGCGAACATAATTTGCATCTACTTTTAAATTTACAGTCTTTTACTATATGGTTTTTCTTTAAACAATTCCAACACCTGCCTTCTTTTTTTAAAATATCTTTTCTTTCGTTAACAGGTTTCGAACATTTTTCTATTTCGTGATTTTCTTTACAAAATAAACACTTTTGACTATCAATACTGGTGTTTAATAAGGCGGCAGTTGGCGTTTTATTTTTCTTAAAACCCCCTTTAAATGAATTATCTCTATCGCGTTCCTTTTCTCTAACAAATGTTTTATTATTATAAATTTCGTCCGATTCCCCTTTTCGAAACGATAAAGTTTTTTCTCTCGTTACTACCTCCTCTTTTAAATAGTTTAACAATTTACCAACATCCCAAGATTCGGTTTCGTCTTTATAATCCCTATTATAATTTAACATTATAGAATCCGGAATTAGTCTAGTTATTATGGGAAATAATAAATTGCCATAACTTTCCAGTTCAATACCCAAAGATTTTAAACTGCGAATTTGGATTTCACAAGTGTCGTACAGATGACGCAGATCTCTGAGATTCGAAACATTTCGCACAGGAGATAAATTTAAAAACTTGTTTATATGGGATCGGATCAAAAGTTCTTTTCTACCAAATCTATCTTCTAAAATTGTAACGGCAGTATCATAATTCTGTTCCGAAATTGACAGTCCCTGTATAGCAATTTGAGCCGTATCTTTCAGTAAACTCTTTAGATAGGTGAATTTCTGAATTTTGTTTAAGCTTTCGCTTTCGTGAATCGCTGATTTAAACTGACTCCAGAATTCTTGCCAGTTTTCCGAATTGCCATCAAATTTTTCGATGTTTATTTTTGGCAATTTAACAGGAATTCTGTTTTCTGGTGTAGCGTGTATAGTTGCATTTGAGGATCTCCGCTGATTCAATTCTCCGTGATGTGAATATTCTCGTTGTTCAGTATTAGTACTATCCTTTGTTTTTAGCAAATCTCTTATGAAACAATTTATTTTTGTTTGAATTGAAATTATATTCTCCCGATATTCTTGATTAGCTTCAACTTCTTCTTCTAATTTCCCTAAATCAGTTATTTCGTTTTCTATTTTTTCGTCAAGTACTGTAAGTTTTGTTTCTTTATCAATTAACTGTGCTTTCTGTTCTTCTAACCAATTTAAAGTTATAGTACTATTCGCATCATTTAAAGTGTTGTTTATTTTATTAATCAGTCTCGTAATAGAACTTCTTGTAACAGTTCGTTTTTTTCTTAATTTTTCGATTTCAGTTACGTCGAGTGACATTTTTATTGCTTCTTTCTTATCTTCTATTTAATAATAAATCAAATATTTTCCAGGAACGGGCCCCACGTTGGGCGCCTTATAAAATAAATCTTTATATCTTAAACTAATTATAATATAGCAAATGGCTTTGTCCCATCAGGAAATTAGTAACTCGCAATTTAATAAATAAATGAATGTTTACCTGATAGGTCTGGTTCTGAATCGCCGGCGTTGTCTTGAATCATCAGCTTCAATCCTTTAGACACGAACACTTTATTGACGATATTTACAAAACACTTGAAGATTTATGCCAATAACTGCATCATTATAAAATTATTAATAACAGCTATCTTTACAATAAAACATTAGCTGCTCAACGATGAAAGTCTCAAAGTCTCAATATAGTACCATTCCGGTAATATCCTTTCATCTCTCTGCCAACTGTCTGCAACAGCGATGGTGTCGTAGCTGTCTGTCACAGCGCCACCTCTAATGGCGCCATCGGAGATTTCCCATCAGTCATCGGAGTTTCCACAGGCGGGTCGCGTAGCGCACTAAAACTTACATGAGATACTGCCCGGCTGTAGGATAACTGAGCATGTCTGCGCTATTACTGTGTGCGTTTTGGTGAGTTGCATTATTTTGCTTATTTTGGTGGAAATTAGCTTGTGCAAGTGCAAAAATATGTTTGCTTTGTGTTTTTTCCTCGTTCGAATGCTTATTTCAGTGCTTCGTTTGATTTTACATAGGATTGGGAATCATCTTAAATCTTCAAGTGATCGAGGACTAACCTGGACGCGATTTGTTGACATTTGCACACCGGCGAGCTTGTGTTTTACAATTTATTCACCATGCTAAATGCGCTAAAATACAATGATTTATGTTGTTTCTCTATTCGGTTTTGAATTTAATCCTTATTTTGCATTTTCACGCTATATTTACTGTATTAGAAACATTTTTCTACCGCAGGCACTTAAGCCCAACAAGGCGGATTCATGTTTACATTAGAAGTCTAACTGTAGTAAATCATTTGGTGCAACAGAGAGTATTGTCATTTTTCCCATCGAAGATTTGGATACGATCTGGCACTGATACACCATTTTTGAAATTTTCTTGTTGTTGCACAATTTGTTCCATTTTAGCGCTGGAACTCTGGATTTCAATTTAAGAATTATTTTGAAGTGATTTAAATAGAATTTTATAATCAAACTATAATTATTGTCATTTCTGTGTGTTTTTGTTAAATGTGGTGATGGAATATCGTAAGTTCTTATGAAAACCGGCTGCTTGTAAAAGCCTGCCGTCTCTCTCAATTTTATATGAATTTTATGAGACATTTTTATTTAGAATTGGAAATTTTGAGTTTGTATTTAAATATTAAGCTACATTGGGTTAAAGCCCATGTAGGCTTTATTGGTAATGAGAGGTCTAACATCGTGGCCAAGCAGGCGGTCTCAAATGTCAATGCAATTAATATTGAAGTAACAGGTTCGAAGGAAACTGCTATTCGAAGAATGAAATAGTTTTATGTTAAAAAATAGAAAACACAGTGGTTCTCTTCCCTAAAAACAAAGGTTTCATGGAACTAATTAAAATTACGAATATGATTAAATGTATGAACAATACTGACGTTAATCAGGTTTTAACTGGATATGGTAGACTTTCGTTCTATTTCAACCGATTTAATCTGCAGGAAAATAAACTATGTAATAGTTGACGGATTGATGGTGATGGTAGGCATTTTGTGGTTTAACAGCCTCTATTAGATATATTATTAACATTACTGATTTTAATGCAAATACCATTAATTGTAAAGTTTTTAAATCATATACCATTGCTCTAATGAAGTTAATTAACGAAAATAGGGGGTTTGTTGTAAACTTCTGTTAAAATCGAATTCTGTATTTATACAGAATGTTGTGTGTTTGTAGTGTATGTTTGTAGTTTTGTGTTAGATGTCCTTTCTTAGTTTTAATTTAGTTTTTTTACTCCCTTCTACGAAGTAGAAAGGCAGTATTGTAATCGGGAAAAACTTCAGGCATCATACTTCAACGAAAATATCCATTTTGACCGCTATCGAATGCAATTGAAAGATATTTTTACGTAACATCCGTACGTAAGAACAGAATAAAGGACTCTTTTCCCCCCAAAAAAAATTATAAAACTGATTTAAAATAAATTGTGAAGAGAGTTTTTCGTGGCGTCTGTGCGTACGTACGCATCTCGCGTAACACAAAAACGACTAGCCTCAGAACGTTGAAATTTTGTATATAGGACTGCTCTAATATGTAGATATGCCCCTTATATTTTGGTTGTCAATCAGTCGCACCAAAAATATATAAATATATATATATCACTCTGTTACTCAGCTCACTAATCTCTTTTTTTATCCTTATATGCTTGTAAATTGTGCATTATTTTGGTTTAAAAATTCTTGAATTATGTTGTTCTGGTTAAGATTTTTATGCCTTTAGTTAACCTGCATGCGATAATTGTGAAATTATCAACAATTTAAAAGTTTTTTAAATTGCGGCTAAGCCTAATTTTTGATTAACATGGCCGCCAAGTTTGTTTACATTTGAAACTTAGCAGAATAGTGGATTTTTTGCCAATCTAGAGAAAGTAAGCTTCGCAACAACATAGTAACGTCTTCTTTTATTATTGGAATTGAATTGTGCTTAATTCATTCTGGAATTATCATTTAGGTTATTAGTTTGTTTTTGCGTTGAAACTGTAATTTTAATTGTAGAAATTGCTTTTTTTAATTGTTTTAACTGTACTTGGTGTTTTATGTTTTTCTATACCTTTCAAATTTTAATGAAAAGATTTTGAATTTTTATGTATTTTTGACTTACTGCGAAGTAAGAATTGAATAAATTAGTAGCGCGTACGCAATAGGTAAGCGGCTGTGAATCGTCTGCAAAAACTGTCATTTTTTTATTTGTTTAATTTCTTTTATATATCGTTTTAGATTTATTATAGTATTTGAATAGAGCTTGTGGTAATCTTCAGATGACATAATTTTTGTGCACTCTGAGTTATAAAATGAATGAGATGTGTGAAGTTAAGTGGTTAGTGTTAAATGAAACTAGCGCCGAAGTGTCGCTATGGTAAATAAATATAGTGAACTTTAAAGAGTACATTTATTCTATTGTGGTTTATCCGCTATCCACAAAGTGGATTTAATTCAAAATACGTTAACTGTAAATGAAATGCAGGAAAATTGCGTATAATTTAGTATTCCGTAGAAGGAAGTGATGTGGTCAACAGATCAGATTTTGAATTTATTGTTTGGGTCGCTGGCTGCCCTCGTTTGTGAAAAGACGGAGGCCCCCTTCTGTTGAGCTATAGGGACACTCTCGTTGAAGTGAATCGAAGGGAGGCTCCTATTCTTACAAATCCTTACGGTAGCTGTAGGCTGTAGGGCAGGGGTGGATTAGAACCTATAGTCGACACTGTTCGACAGCGTCGATAGTTATAAAGTATATTTATGAAAATACAGTACAGTCACGTTCTAATTTAATTGTGAAATTGAAAATATTGCATTATAACTGAAATTAAAAAAGACTGTGTAACGAATTTTACTGTGCCACTGAATAATGTAAATTGACGACAAAAATATTGCAGTTGAATTTTTTACGTTACTCTTTAGGTACGTAGAATGGATAAATGAAAAATCAAAGGAGGTGACAGAAACTCCGAGAAAAGAGACAAAAACTCTTGAAGGATACTTCAAAACATTGCTCAAAAATCACGGATTTCCAAAACCAGCACCTTTTTCCCCAGCATTTACTACTCAAACACAAGAAGAGACCATCCTTTCAAAAGCATTTGAGGCTGAAATATCAAATACATGTGAGTACAATTCGATGCTGCTAACAACAGACACAACCAACGCAGAAAATATTGCCGCAACAACAACAAGCGCATCGTCATCGTCTTTTTCATTTTTGTCGACTTTCTATTTTGCATGACCGACAGCAGCTCAAGATCGACAGAATTTTATTAGCAAACATCCCTGCCAACCTTCAGCTTCAAAACGTTTGCCTTTTCTTCCTCATCTAGTGTTTTATCGTCCTAACGGAAGTAGCAGAAAATGGTTGAGTTTCTGTAAAGAGACAAATGGATTATTCTGCTTCATTTGTTCATAAAATATTCACTAAAGTTCTACAAAATATGAAGTAGATAATTAAACAAATACCAAATTCGGCCTTCCAGATGCGCATATTCGGGTGGAAACGTACGTAATTCAAAATTGGATGGCTCTAGGTAACCGTTGTTTTATCACATTTGGAGAAATATCTATAAATTTATGCAGATTCTTCATTATTTAATTTCTTTAAGTATAATACAGAACTCCAATATTTTGTGGCAAGAGTTTGAAAAGTGATTCAGGCTTTTGATGTTTCCAACGCAAAATCGCAAAACGAAAACAATAGTCCTTCAAAAAAAGCTCCTTTGGACTAATAATTTAAATTTTTTTTCTTATTGCCTAACCAGGATAAAATTTTAGCTACTATCACTTACTTTTAAAGTTAAAAATACACTCTGCGTAAAATTTCAGTAAATACGCCCTTCTTCATGCAGAAAAAGATATCCATATTGATGTCGCTAAGACGCTATTCTGCATAATTTTTAAAATCCGATTTGAATATATTGTTATGTATTACTTATTTCAGTTGTGATTTAAATTGTTTTAAAGGTAATGATTTAACTTATTTTGCTTCAGACTTAAAGATTAATTTGTTTTTAATTTTTTGTAGTTGAACTTAAGTTTCTTTGGCTTGTTGAAAAGTAATTGTAGTCATTTAATTTGTTCTCTTGAAAGTTTTGGTTAACGCTGATTTTAAGTTGCTTGTGTAATTAATTTTTCTTCTTTACTTTTGGTTGGTTAACTATTTAAATTTCTGTTTAGTTTATTATTTTTTTTTCTTAACCTTGGTTGTTAATGTTAATCTCTTGATAAGTTGACCCTTAAGGTCAATCTTTTTAAAGTTTGTTTACACAAGTTGGTGTTTAAAGTTTAATTAAGTTTTAATGTGCCCCTTTTCTGCTAAATTTGGGATCCATATTTTCTGCCTATGGTGGTCGTTTTGGTGTTGTGGAGAATATAAAAAAATTTTCATACTTGATTATTGTATTTTAACTGAAGTAATTTTTATTTCCTTACTATGGTGGTCGTGTTTGGTGTTGGAATAAACCCAAGAAAATTATCTATGTAATTATTATATTTTTATTTAAGTACTTATCAGTATTAAAGTTAATTTGTGTGTAAAATCAATAATTAATACCCATCCCTTCAAAAAAACTTTTCCGTTGCCTTTCCAAATAAATTTATTAGCTTGTTTTCGATTTCTTCACCCGCCAGATGGTAGTCTGTGAAACATCTGTCAACATTAGTAACGTTTGCACCCTGCGGAAGAGGCTAGATCCAACACTACTAACCCTGCCGCAAGGTCAGGGGGACGGGGTGTTTTGCTTACTCGCAGGCTTTTCCTATGCTGGAGTGGGACCCCTCGTCGAGGCTAGAGTTGATTGACCTTGGTGTATCAGCGATATTCGCCAATTTCTGGAGCTCATTCTATTTTGGACTTCACCTTCCTGCGTGTTTTTCCCCTGAGGTTGCCGGGCTGTTGGCGGTTTTCCTACCATCTAAAATCGCCAATCGAGCGGTCTTGGCGAATGGAGTAAAAAGCTTGGGAGCTGGCGACGAAGGCAGGCAGACACGCAGCCAGAGACGAAAGGAGTCGGAGCGGGGAGTGAGGAACGTGGCAAACCTCACGAAAGAAAATACTATCTGAAGAGTAGCTGTCAGCGTTATCATAGAACCTACGATGTCGGAAGAAATGGATGAGAGAAGGCTACTATGGAGGGCGACGCAAATGTCTACACTTTTCTTAACTAATTACTTTCTTTTCTCTCCTTATAGAAAGCAAGCAATGGCTCTCTCTACTGCCATGATTCTGTAACAAGTAACCTTGCCATAGCCTGAACCTACAATGTATCTACTATGTTAACTTCACTGTTTGGAACGTTAAATTGTGGTTTCGCTGTGACGTGGCCGAAGTTCGCTTGTCGGATGTCTGAACCTACAATGTATCTACTATGTTAACTTCACTGTTTGGAAGGGTATGAGCTTCTTTTTAATTTTACACACCTCCGCCACCAATGTAAAATTCTGTATTAATTCAGTATTATCTTAATAAATTCCATATTTAATTTTAACTTTCTTGTAATGTTTCACTTTTAATTTAGAACACTGGACCTGACTGTATTTTTCCACAACGCAAACTTTAATTATTCTGTTGGAGCTCATGGTCACTATTTACGATTGATTTGAACACTAGTTTTACAGTATATATTGTGTATATCATGTTGTCACAAACTTTACATATTCATGTGATTTAGAATTGATTATCCAAATATTGACTTTATTGATATTGAACTTAAAACATAAACATAAACTCTTAAGTATTAAAAGCTCCAACAATATCAAACATTGCAATCTTATTTTATGTTTTTTTTTACTAAAAAATTCTAAAATAAAATATAATTTAAAAACCTGATAAACATGCTTAAGATATCTCACTACGAAAATAATTTTCATTACTAAGATTTCAAAAAGCTTAAAGTGTTAACAATTAATGTTTGCCTGGTTTAAGCCACGCACCTGCTCTCGCAGACAAACTTTTACATCGTTTAACTTATAGTTACGAAACTTTCAACATTTAATGTTTATACAACGACAGCCATTTTAAGCTATAAAACCTATTATATAGTTTAAGTTTCAACAGATAAGCTACATTTTATAGCCTATAACCTTTTCTAATATATCAAGAATATTATTTCTTGAAAATTTCATGATGATTGGTTTCTTAGCTTTCCGCAACGGCAGCTAATTATCCCAAAGCCATCGAACAACTAAGAGAGCGCTTTGGATGCGAAGATTTACTTGTGCAAATCTGTGTGAGAGACTTGTTAAGCCTGGTGATGAAGAACGCTGTAACCGAAAGAGCAAAAACTGATCTACCCTTCCTTTATGATGAACTAGAAGGAAAATTGCGAGCGTTGGAAAGTCTGGGGAGAACCTAAGAAAAATACGGTGATTTTTTTTACCCCCCTTAGTGAAAAGTTGCTTACCAGAAGTAGTACTGATGGCGTGGGAAAGAAACCGAAATCACGACTCCATTGAAACTATAGGGACTCGATCCTTGCAACATTTAAAGAATTTCTTAAAACAGGAAGTCAAGGGCGAAGAGATGGTTCTCCTCGCAAGAACTGCTTTCGCCTCCCAACAGAATCATCGGAAGAAAGACTTTCACCACGAACAGGTAAAGCAAAATGAACTCGTAACAGCGTCAGCTCTAGTAAGTCTTGAAAATTCAGGTAAGAGTATTTATTCCAAACTGTAATTTTTGTGAAAAGAAACATTCTAATGGAAAATGTTACTCCGCATAAAAAATGACTTTAGCTGGAAAACAACAATTGTTATTGAAAAAAGGTGTTTGTTTGTTTCTCTTGTCTGAAAAGAGCGAGCCACTTCAGTAAATTTTGTCCTTTGAAAAGTAAGTTAAGTTGTTCTATTTGCAAAAGTTGTAATCACTTGTGATGTAATCTGTGACAAAACGTTAAAAAATAACGATCAGATACATGTTTCAAGAGAGAGTTCTCTTTCTAACTGTGGCAGAAGCGGAACTGTATTTTTGCAAGCACTTTGTGTTCGAGTTCGGTGTCAAGGTCGCGAGAAAATTATTCGCTGCATAATCGATAGCGGAAGCCTAAGTAGCTACGTTAGTGAAAGTATGATGAGTCAGCTTAAAGCATCTTCACTTAGAAAGGAGACAGTTATACACGCATTGTTTGGGGGGGGACGAAACGAAACGCAAACAACATGAAGTGTTTTCAGTCGAAGTTAGCAATTTAAAGGGAACGTTCGCATGTACTTTTGAAACTCTTTCTGAAAAATGAATTTGCGGTTTTATTCTTAAGGTTAAGGATAAGGATATTCTGAATGAATTTAAAGGAAAGGAAATCGAATTTTCTGATCAATTGCGAAAGGAAACTGAAATTAACCTTTTAATCTGAGTAGATGTTATACGAAAATTATTGACGAGAAATTCTGTTGAATTACAATCAGGGGTAGCGGCTGTCAAAATGAAACTTGGGTGGACTGTATTTTCAAAAAGAAATTCGGGTGAAAAGGATACTATTTTGAAAACGTTTTCAATGCTTGTCAGGAGAGTTCCTTTGAAAGAGTTACGGGACTCGAAAAAATAGGAATATGCGCTCCAATCGAAACTGTCAAAATGAAAGAAAGTTTTAATTTATCTGAATTTGATAAGAAAATGAAAATTCTTCCAGACGGAAGATATGAAGCAGAACTTCTGTGGAAATGTGATACGACACATTTAACCGATAATAATCCTGGAAAAAGTATCAAAAGATGATCTATAAACTCAGATGTAGTAAGTTTTTCGATGTTTATCAAGATGTGTTCAAGGAATGGGAAAGGTTGAATATTATGGAACGCTTACCAGAAAGCGAACTGAGTAATGAATGTCATTATTTGTCTCATAGGCCTGTAATCAAATTAGGATGTGAAACCGCAAAAATTCGTCCCGTTTTTGACGCCTCTGCCTATGAGGCAACGGAAACTCTCTTTGAAGGAATGCTTGTGTAACGGAATGAATCTTATTTAACTAATACCCGATATTATAGATTCTTTTAGGATGTATCCGATAGGCATTAACGCCGATATTGAAAAGGCTTTCTTAATGTTATCCTTCGCATCTAGAGATTTTCTCAGATTTTTTTCCACATGCAATGAAAGACAATTAATTTATAGGCATTGCAGAGATGTGTTTGGAGTTTCTTTGAGCCCCTACTTGTTGAACGCATCTATAATGCATCTATTAGAAAACTGTGCACGTCAGTATAGTGAAGTTGCTCAAAAATTGAAATCGTCATTTTATGTGGATAATTGTTTATCTAGTGTTTCTAGTATTGATGAATAGTTTACTTTTATTGAACATTCCAAATTAATCATGCCAAATGGATGTTTTAACTTGCGCGGTTTTGAAAGCAATGTGGCTGGTACAAATGTTGACAATCATTCAGGGGATACTTCCGTTTTGGGGGTAATTTGCAATTTGGATAATGATACGCTGAGGTACTGCACAGATATAGATACATTGACCTGTGATATGAAAATCACAAAGAGGACAATTTTGGCAATTGCGCAGATAATTTTTGATCCTATTGGTTTATTAATGCCAATAGTTTCCATCGATAGAGCACAAAAGCTGAAAGTCGAAAAGATGGTGCAGCTGCTCTATTGATGGTCTCCTGTCTCCTGCCTTTTGGTGGATAACAGAACAAGGAAATTGGTCCGTTTTCGTCGAAAATAGGGTTAAAGAGATTTGAGAGTTGACGCTAGGTCATTCATGGACACATGCCCCAGGAAAACTGAATATTGCCGACTTGTTATCGCGCGGATGTTTTGCGAAGCAAATGCTTCGATCTAGATGGTGGGAAGGCCCCTTGTGGTTGCAAGAAGGCCCTGAAAACTGGCCCACTGGTTATTATTTGTTTGTATGAAGAAGTAGAATTGGAGAGGACAAAGATAAAAATAGTGAATATTTATCTATCAAAAGACGCACCCCCTTGGCATCGAATCAGTGTATCCAATTATGATAAAATGATTAGAATATTTGCATGGATATTTAGATTTCTAAATAATTGTAAAGATGGTTCTGAAAAGAATAGAAACATTGAACTTTCACAGTATGAAATTGAAAATTCTGAGAAAATTTTAATTCGTTTAGTTCAAAATTATTATCTGACTGATAAGAAATCTTATAATTTTATTGAAACTCTCATTGATGTGATGGTATTCCAAGAGTTAAAACGAGAATATTAAATAGAGATGACCATGACTCTTTTCTGTATCCAACACTGTTGCCAGAAAAATGTGATTTCACTAAGTTGTTAATCAGAAATGTACATAAAAAGAACTGTCATGCTGGTCTTCAGATGATGCAATGCATATTACGAGAAAGATTTTGGGTAGTCAGAGCTAGAAGGGCCATTAAAAATGTCCTCTTTAAGTGTATCGTTTGTAAAAGATTTAAAACTAAGGCTCTGTCAAGCGAACCGACACCTCTGCCACCAGACCGAGTTACGGATTGTGCGCCGTTTGAAATCATAGGGATTAGTTTGGCTGGAACCCTGTTTTTAGAAAATGGAGGAAAGATGTAGATCGCGCTGTTCACGTGCGCTGTGTACCCTGCGATTCACCTTGAACTTGTAAATTCTCTTTTTACTGATGCTTTTCTTCTGGCGTTTCGACGATTTGTTGTTAGAATAATCTATAGTGTTAACGGGACAAATTTTCGGGTGCATCTTATGATTTATCAAAACTAAATTGGGCTAAAGTATTAAAGGAAACGGGAACTGAAAAGATATTCTGGAAATTTATTCCACCTACTGCAGCTTGGTAGGGCGGCTAGTGGGAGAGGTTGGTTCGTACAGTAAAAGAATTACTGAAACGTACTTTAGGTAAATCAGTGTTATCATATGAAGAATTTTATACTATTATTTGAGAATGTGAAATCATAATTAATTGTAGACCCTTAACGTATGTTTCTGAAGATCCGCAGGAATTTGTCCCTCTGACACCCGCCATGTTTCTTATCGAGAAGAGAAATTGCAATGTTGAAGTTCTTGATGAATTAAATTCGTCAAGTCTTAATAAGAGATTAAAATACAGAACTAAATTGTTAAATGATCTACGACAATGCTTTAGAAAAGAATACCTTAGTCAACTGGTTCAAAAGCATAATGAAAAACGATCTCGGGAACCTGTAGTTGGAGAAATAGTACTGATGGTGGGTGATAACAAAAAACGTTTATTTTGGCCCTTAGCCCGAATTACAGAGTTGATCCCTGGACGTGATGGAAAGATTCGCACGGTTAAATTTAAGACCCGGCTTGGAACAGTTGTACGACCAATACAACGCATCTTTCCTCTGAAGATACAGGCCAATGACAGAAACATAATTCCGGATAAGAAACTGGATGCAGAGGAATCTAATTCTAGTGCTGGATGTACGTTAAAAGGCGGGATTGAAACCTGATAAAATGGTAATTCAGCAATATTTTTCTTCTGGACGATTTGTAAAAGTCGTCTTTTTGTCTTTTAAATAATGTTTGTTATGAGCTTGAGACTCAAGCTGAGTCTCAAGGGGGGGTGTTGTGAAATGAACTGAAGTAGTAACTGGCGCGATGCTCTGTTGTTCATGACGTCAGCCTGCGTGCTGAATATTTTGAATGTTTTCCTGTAGACAGAACTGAAAACTGATCTCAGAAGTGTAAAAGACTGTAATGATGAAAATAAAGAAGTGTTGGTTTATTAAGATTTTTTTGTCTTTATTCATAATGCGCCCAGCCTCGGGTAGAGGCAGCCTGTAATTGAATGAACTATTTTGAATATATTTCTTTATATATTTTCTGTGTTCTCCGTAACAATCGTATTAAAAAATTAAATAAATTTAGACAAATCACTATTAATCTAGAAACATGACCTGGAAATATTCTTTCCTCCAAACAAATCTGCAAAAGTTTAGCAGCAAACTTCCCTAAATCGAATGTTTAGAAGATTCTTTTTTCTGAAAATACTTTTATTGTGTACATTACTCGCAAAATGTATAACTTTTTCTCTTCATACAAATGTTAACAAATGCAAGGCTATAACTTCTGCAAATGATTCAGTCACAATAAACGACGCAAATCAAAAGTAATTATAGGTCGCAAATCACCCACATATACTACACCAGTTTCTAACGCCATTTTGAACTTCTATTTCTTGTGAAATTAAAAAATTGTTGCAAACCTTAAAATTCTGAGAATTTTCAATAATCATCTTTAATAATAGAGCAAAAATACCCTGACGGAACATAAAATACCAACATCAAGAAGGATTTGCGTTAGATAAATGAAACTGGAAAGCGTATCAAAGATGACATATATTCAAATTTCACCTATGGGAATACGCGATGTAAGTTTTGAGTGCTTTATTTATCTTTCGGAGTGCGTGATCTGAACATGATTTGATTCAAGAATGCTTTTAAGGAGACGAAGGCAGTATTAACAGCTTACAGAACTTGAATGATGTCTTGTAATAGGGTTACGAGAAGGTAGATTTTCTTTTCTCGATCCTCCACGAAGGCATCCTTTCTTTTAGACAGATAGCTGAGATGGTGCATGTCAGATTAGGTTATTTAAATATGACGAGACCACGCGAGCTTCTATCTAAAAGAAAGGATGGTTTCGTAGAGAACTTTTTGAGGGAAATTGACTCGTATTCGAGTTTCAAATTATGGTCTAGTTAGTAACAGTACCTGGGCCTTTATTCCTTAACACTGGATGACATGTATTCTAATATTTTATAGAGCCTTCTTTTAAAGGTTGCCGACTGGGTCTTTTTTGTGTGGCTTAGTAAGAAGGAATTCATTATGGCTTTTGTTCAAAAACATTTTCTAAATATGCGTCTCATGTCTTTTAAACAAAGATTTCTGCTTCATGTCAGAGTTCGGCAGACTATGGAAAAAGGCCAAATCTCGCCCATCGCCTCTTATTCCGGGCCACGGCTTAATATTGTTTTTTACGTGAAAACATTTTGAGTAAACCAAATTACGCACTCTAACGCAACTACCGATAGTTGAGTTCAGAAGTTGTGAATAATGATCGCGTGTCGTGCTACTGGGTCGCATATTCGCATTTTCTTGTTTGCCTTCGCCATAGACCAGACATTGTAATGCATATCTCTCGGTTTTGCTCAATTTGAGCCGCATGTGCTATTTATTGTCTGTCACGTCTATCGACGGTCTGTTGTTTTCATTTTATTTTATTCCCCATTGTTACCATGTTGAAATCTTTTAAATCAGAATACAGTGTAAATTTTTTTGGCTCAAAATAAAATGACAGTGTTTCGGGTGGACCAAGATAAACTGAATCCAAACTAAGTCCATGTCTGCTTCAGTTTATTATCTCTTCATAATTCATGTGTTCTTCATTTGCTTTGGGTTTGGTTTATCTTGTTCCACGCTATAGTGTCTTCTTTACACATTGGCATAATAGCTATGCGAAAAGAGTGCAACATATGTCTTTCTTTCCAATATAAGTATGTGACCAGTATTCAAAACTCGCAGAAAATGAACGATCCCTAAAGCTGGGAAGTTTAAAATGAAATGCTTCAGCACAACGCAAATTTTTTGTAGAAGTAAAAAAAGGTGATGAAGTAGTAATTCTAGTCAGCTTACAAAACGCTCACTTATTAGCCGACACAGAAACTATTTGCCAGTGGTAAAAATCATATTTGCTTGTGGCAGCCGAAGAAATTGTCCGAAAAAAATTGGATTTACTTCGATATGTTGATGTTTCAGCGTGAACAACTGTCAGAAGAAGTGAGGTAATGTACTGTACTGAGAGGTGCTGTAATGACATACATTTATATACCAAATGATGCCCACAACCGTTAGCATGTAAGCCAGAATAAAAGTTGATTCTAAAATTGATGATAGTTATTTTAAAGAGCTCGCTCGTTTAAACTTAGATATCATCTTTTAACTTATACCAGGCAAATATGTTTTAAAAATTCACCGAGCAAAATATTGAAGAATATTTTTTTCGGTTAGTTATCTCTCTTGTAAGTGTTAATTCCCTTACTGGTGAAAAATATGTATAGTTGATAGCATGCTATCTTTTTACTTCATCTTCTGGAATAGGAAAATCGCTTGTGTTATTTTTATTAATAAGCACAAAAAGGCTGAATGTGGTCGTATTTCAATTAAAACTGCTGTTTACTAATTCGAAACTGAACAGGAAGTAATAACAAAATTAGGCTGCAATTGTTTAAATTTTCCGTTTAGCAACAAAGGTGTCCCCGACATCAATTTCTTAACCGAGTAACTGTGTATTGCCACATGTGTGTTCCAAGAGAAACTTTATTTTTATTTTATTTTATTTCATTATTTGCGAGCTTTATTTTCTGATTTTTTGCTTTGACTAACCTTAAACAATATAATTAACGAAGTTGCCTAAACTAAATAATCTAATTAGATCTAATTAGTAATTAAAAATAAAAATCAAATATTTAAAATTATTTGTATTTGGGAAAGTTAAAAATCAGTTTTAAATTCTAAGAGGATCTATGCTAACATTCGCATAGGTGCAAAGAAGAGGAAATTTCTTATTTCACTCTTCTTTACTTTTTCAATTGAAATAAATAAAAAAAATCTTATAATATACACTCTTAATATGTGAATAGATATTCTGAAGTTTAGTTAATAATTTAAATATTATTAATAACTTAATACTTGATTACAGGAAGACGTTACGAGGGATAGTGCTCAAACGTTATCCTAAGGTGTGTGATCCATTTATAAAATAAAAGTTTGACCAGAATAACGATTTTAAAACTGAAGGATCTCGCTCTCTTGGTTGGAGATATTTCCCTTTATATGTAGCCTAAGTTCAAAATCTATGCTAATTCATCACATTTTACGTTTCAATAATTTCGATCTGTTCAGCAGTTTAAAGCCACATGTTTCGCTTGACGACAGCAATTAAAAATTTCCTTTGATACTCATAAATTAAGAAATAAATCCTTAAACTAAGCTTAAGTTTTCAAAAAAGAAAATTACAGTCCCCCCCCAGAAAAATACAAAGAATCTCGAATAACACCCATTTTTCAATATTTTATGTATTTAAGAACTTTGACAAATAATTACTACAGACAATAAACATTGTTAATATGAAGTTTATCGCAATGAAATACTAAATGTTTTTACTTACTTTTGCAAAACGTTTTTTGCTAGTCCCTGATGCTTTTGGGCCAGCTTTCGGACTTCCCTCATATGCAACTCTCGTTTCAGATCAGATAAGAGCTTAGTCAATTCATTTTTAAGTATTGAGTAATCCGCAGCCATTGTTAGTTCAGTTCTGAAGAGTTCAGTTTGTTTCCGTTTCTTTCTTTGATTTTTACTAAAAGATAATAGCAATTTCAATGTGTTATTATGAGAACTTCGCCATGAAACGAAATAAGGCTTCCTACTTTTGCTAAAGTATATGAGAAATATGACGAAATATAATGTTAAATTTTAGAAAATAAAAAAGGCTTCGTGAAAGCTATTGTTATAAACGGCAACTATTTTATTAACTTTATTAAAAATCTTATTATCACTTAATAGTATCAAAATATTTAAAAAGTCGACTGATTATTTGATATAATATGAAAGATTCAATGCACATCGTGTCGACAACTGAATTTAGAATCCCGCTTGTTTTGTCATGATTAACTGATTTCTGATGCCCACATTTTATTTTTTTCGGTACTTATGTATTATCGCAACCACTGAGGCGCAGTTTGGCGAATTTTACGGAACACTCACTTCTCTTTTTTACATTATAAGACGATCTTGCAAAGACAAACTTTAAAATTGAGTTCAAGACAAAAGTGATCATAATTTTTGTATAAAAGCTTGTTGTATTTCAACTTGAAATACAACAAAAAGAACGATAATGGCAACGTTGGAAACTGAATATTTGTCATGCGCATTTTTGCCTGAATAATTGCTAAGGACGTGGTTAATAGACTTTGGTGTATTCTGAAGCTTTGGCGATTTCTGCTAACGTGGTTGCGATAATATGTAAATACCTTTTGTTCTTCTTTTCAAGATTAGAAAATGATTTCGATCAATATTCATTTGAGTGTTAAGGGAATAATATGTATTGTTCAAATAATTATAAGTTCAGTCTTATTACACTTTACAACAAAAATTGACCGCAAAATTATTTGATTCAGTTTATAAGAAAAAAAGCATTGTCTGAAGGATTGTAAAGTATTTACGCAGCAGTCTTTTCCACTTCTCAACAAGAGCAGTCTTTAACTCTGACATTAAAATAGAAGGCATTGGCTGATACGAAACATATCTCCCTATAACGTGTTATGCGTTCTTATTAATGAAGGTTAAGTGAATCGGCATTAATAAGTAACAATATACTATAACGATATATAACGTTATACTATACATGTAAATAGTTATACACTGGTATATTATACATGTCAGCAACAACATATAACGATATACTATACAATGTCGTGACTAAGAAGTCATCTCATAACCAACTTTGCCTCGCCAATAGCTGAACGATTAAAGAACTGGTGAATACTGGTAGTTCATCCCGAGTTCGAACACAGGCAAAAGGGCTAGCTGCATGGTTGTTTTTCGGGTTATTTTCCCATGTATAGCGCGAATAAGAGCCAGTTTCCTTTACAATGTCCTCAACGAAGGCATTTTTTCTCTATGCTGTGCCATATAAAAACAACTTAACCTAACCTAGCCAGTCGGCAACAGAAATCTACAACAACAAGTATGGATGGGATATCATTCAAAAGGGAAGGAATTTTCAATATACGACTGAATCACGTTGTGAGTAGAGTAAAAGCTACTCTACAAATAAATTGGATCCTTTCAGGTAATAAACAGGTAATGAAGCATGTCCTGTTTACTTTACTCCAAAAGCATTTCAATAGATCTGCGGAAAATTAGGACTTAGTTCGCATTATCTGTTTAGATGCTTGTAACGTATTTTCCCCCTCCTTTCTGCATGCCTTCGTGGTGTAACGGTAGCACACTCGGTGCATATTCGAGAGGTCCAGGTTCGAATCCCGGGAAGGGCACTGCTCATTTCTCATGTCTCCCTCATAAAAAATCCTAATGACTACAGTGGTGGTCGAACTAGAAGATGGTGGATGATGATTCTTCACCACCAGGGGTCCCCTAATCCCAGTCGCCCTTTAAAAGGCGGAGTATATAAGGCATTTTCTCTTGCCTTTCTGCACGCGTTCTTGGTGTAACGATAGCGCGTATTCGAGAGGTCAGAGGTTCGAGTTTCGGAGAGGGCATTACTCATTTCTCATGTATATCGCATCAAAATTTCTGATGACTCTACATGCTCACTAACGAAAGATCTCTAAGTTCGTTTCCCATCATAAATAATTCCATGATATAGAGCCTTTTTGATAAAAAAAGAACACAGAAGAAAATCAAAATAATGAAGATGGTAGCAAATATACACAGAGATTTACGTTATCCTTGATGAAGAAGATTCCACCTGACAAAATATTACAATGCGTGGTGATTCTTCTCTCCTTCATTTTCTCAAGTTTCCTATTTGCAGTGCTGGCTCCTTATAAATATTATGCCATCAAAAATATAACGCTTACACATATACAATTTATACATTCTTTGAAATCTTCTGGAGTACTGATGCTTAAGATGTAACGAACTCTGAAGAAGCTTTGTGCACATAGAAAGTTGCAGTAGAAGGATAATATCTGTTGATGCCACCGTCAAACACATGTATCATATTCTGTTCTAAACTATCAGCCATTACTCCGCATAAAACTTTTCTTAGTACCTGTCAGGGAACTATAATATAAAACCGTTGAATACTGATAGTTTTTAGCTGCAAGATAATTTATGTATTTATTAAGGAGCTGTGTGGAACATATATTTAAAGTTACCAGTTAGAGTTTTTTTAGTTTTGTTTTTCCATTTCTGTTATTATTGAATCGCAAGACTTGCTCTTTATAATCTATTCTATATTTTTATATTAAACTATGCAATTTGCATTTAATGTGCATGGAAGATGTATAGAACTTGAATATGCTGTTTAAAGACTAAGAAGTATTTTTTTTTATTTGTAAAACTCGGAATTTTTTTTTAATTCAAAAATACTACTTTTCTATTCTTTATTTTCCAACACCTTTAAGTTTAACACGGCGAAGGGGCTGACTCCATAAATGTTTTCGTGATTTTACCATCTGTAATGTAAATATAAGCCAAGCCATTTCCTGTAGAAACCTTTCACAAAGGCATTTCTTCCTTGGCAAATAACCCTCATGTATTTTGCCTTAACTAATATCAACCAACCAAACTTAACAAAGTTTAACATCATTTGGCAACTTACATGATCGATCTCATCTATCCTCAAGATTACGACATCAGTTGCTTGGGGCAAACAATAAATACCGGTCAATACTAAAATGATATAGAAAGTGATTCGCTACCAGACAGGCAAACTTGCAGGGTGTGTAGGGGGTACAGAGACGACTTGGAATCACATACGAATGCAGGATCGCAAATGTCGTAGTTGCGAGCTATGGTGCAAAGAAGCAAAGAAAAAGAACAGAAACAGCAACACATTAATAGTAGAGAAAACATTTTATTGAAAGATTGTACTGCAACGGGTATTCGAAATTACAACCAGAAGCCGTCTGGCAGGTCTGACAGCGGAGCTGCATGGAATTCCTTACTATGTGAAAGATTTCTGGCATGTCACGTATCCTCCTGGCAGCTACGGATATTCGAGCGAAAAGTTCTTGTATACTTGAATCTTCATGTGAACCCAGCAAAAGAATTCCTCATGTGGTACCAGCACGACGAGGCTCCTCCACATTACGCGATTGACATCCGCCGACACCTCGACGTAACCTATGGACAGCGGTATATAGGTCGTGCTGGCCCGGTTATTTAGCCTGCCAGATCACCGGACCTGTTACACATGAACTTCTTCTGGCATCATATGAAGAGTTTGGTGTACGAAACGCCCGTTCTTTCATTTGAAGACCTCGTCACTCGAATATCTGTAGCTGCCAGGAGGATATGTAACATGCCGAGAATCTTCCAGAACGTAAGGAATTCCATGCAGTGTTGCTGTCAGGTTTGGCAGAACACTTCTGGTCGTTTGTAGTACAAACTTTCAATAAAATGTTTTCTGTTCCATTAATGTATTGCTGTTTCTGTTCTTTTCTTTGTTTCTTTGCACCATAGCTCGCAACTACGGCATTTACGAACCTGCATTCCTATGCGATTCCGAACCATCTCCGTACCCCCTGCACACCCTGCAAGTTTGTCGGTTTGGTAGCGAATTGACCTATATATTTTAGCATTGCAAAAATATGTAGATTAAAAACAGCATTTGCAAACAGCAAAGGCATTCAAACTTTTGAAATTTTTCATATGCGTTATCGATTGAAACTAAGAAATGAATAATTTTGTGTTTAAGTAAAGGAATATTTCTTTTACAATTTTCTATAGTAGATTTTTGCTAACAAAAGCATATTTTTCAAATTATTCAAATGTATCTACTGAAACAAAAAACTGAATGATTTATTTTAAATCAAAGGAATATTTATTTTACAATTTTTCGAAGCAGGAACAACATTTATCTTCCTAGTATATCATTTCATATTTTAAATAGTGGAAGCAGTCATATTTTTAACTTTCATAAAATGCCGTTTCTTGTTTTGTTTTCTTCTGACAGCCTTAAAAACTTACGTCCCGATATTTTGATGCCTTTATGTATATATATATATAAGCATATACAAGTATACGAAAAAGGAATCTGTATTTGTTTATACATTCGAAAATTACAGTAATAAATATTACAAAATTATGTAAAATGTATGTAGCATTCAAATTGTGTTTAAAATGTAACATTAAGTTTTTCTAACGGTAACAGTAAATTACAGTAAGTTGGATGATTTAAACCAGAACTACAATTTTAGAGCAACGCTCTACTTTTTGCAAAGGAAAACAGCGATCAGAATCAATTAACCATGACTATACTTTAAAATAATTATTTACTTACCTTATCAGTACAGTTAAAAAGATTATGTATTTATTTAATCTAATAAACATTTAAAGAAATCAAAGCATCATTTGCAGCATAAATTTGCATTCTTGGTCTAGGTCATGGCTTAAATTTTCCCCTTCATTTCACGTGCCATTTATCACATATATGGTAAACACGAGAATGAAATACAGTCGCTACTATGTTATTTGTTATTAAAGTTTCAACTTAACTGGCATAATGACTGAATTAATGCCTATGAATGCGTTATTACAGTTGCAGTAACACTTCAGAATTAAAGTTTATATGCTTTCTCTGTTGTTAGTTGATTTTGATTTGTTTATCATGGAGATATTTTCAAAACACTTTAGTGTTACGAAATATTCTAAAACGATGCTTGAATGGCTCTGAAAATTCTGTAACTTTGAAATGGTTTTTGAATGTACATAATATAAAAATTTTACATTCTGAAAATTTAAAATTAGTGTAACACGCTGAAGACTTTAATGTTAAATGTTCAACAGGTTAAAAATATTCAAAACAATTCTTCAGTATAAAAACAATAAGGTTAAAAATAAACTGCAATTTAAACTTCGCACACAACGTAGGAGATTTCTCATTCCCTCCACATGTCATGCGAAACGAGCCAATTTCACAAAGGCATCACTCTGCTTAGGCAGAGAGCCCTTGTTTGCTTTGCTGTATTAAAATAATTGTGTCACACCAAAGAATTTTTAACCAAATGCTTAAGCTTTATTGTCCCCTGTTACAAATTTTCTTACAATAGTTCCTGTATATGGCTTGCGTCTCTGAAATAACTTTGGTAATAATGTGAAAAATGACATTATGAAAATTTCAGTTTATAGTCTAACGCCTCGAAGAGTTTATTATTAAAATTTCTAAAAGTTAAAAAAAATATTAAAAATGTATATTTATAAGATTTTAAAAAATTCAACCTGACCTTTTTACACAGAAGTTTATCAAAGGTATTCGAAATTTAACACTTTAAACAATATTAAACTAAGCAGGTTAATTTTAATCTAGTTAATTAGTCCCCTAGTTAATTAATTAACCCTATTAATCTAGTTAATTAGTTATAATCTAGTTAATTTATCTAAATAATTAGTCCGTTGGAAATTTAACATACAGAGCATAAAATCTTATATCTAAAATGAGCTGTTCAAATTAGCCAAATGGTAAAAAAAATCGATGCGATATTAGTTCATCATAACTTAACGCCATGTGAACACTTCTGCATGTATGAAGATAATACTTAATGTTTGATGAGGTAGTTGTGCCTTTATTTAACTGGATCGTGTTCGCATTAGATTTGTGTTTTCTTAAATGGACGTACTTTTTATTTTGTTGGGACACCAAGTCCACTTACCTAAAATGGTAAACTCAAAACTGTATTTAATAAGATGCTTTATTAAACGCGTTTTCGAGGTATTCAAGAAAGCTTGCTACCGAAACTTGCTACTGATTGCTCCCACTTAATTTAAGTCAGTGATGTCGAAACTGGAGTACTCAAAGCCTGATATGGTTCGTGTTGGAATTTATAATACTAGTGAGCGACTGCGACGTTTTGACTTTGAAAATGAGAGCTGGTTGAACTACTGGTTTTTAGAGGATATATATATGATTGATTACTTAAATGGAACTATTGGTGATAGATGATTGATGAGGATATGTTTGGTTACTTAACTGAATTTTGAAGACCAAATATAGTGAATAAATGATATTTCAAACACACAACACACGAAATTAAATTGAAATGCAGCAAGCCCATTGAGAGCAAAAGCTTAACTTAGTTCGAAATTTTTTTCTGGACCAACTGTCTAAATACCAAAAATTTAAAACAATGACCACCATCTTATCAACAGATGTTGAGAATATATTTCAAGAATGCGAAAAACACGAGCAGCATTTCATATGTTTGTTACTCTGTTTCGAATTTGAAAAGTCCCTTGAATTTGCAGTTCCAATATACAAATCTCAAGCTAGATGCACCATGTAAAGAAAAATGTTTTTAAGCAGGCCTTTTTAAAATTGTATCTACCTAAAAGAGTTCGCGCAGCTGCTGTAATATTTGTTGCTTATAACTTCTCTTTCCAAAAGCACGTCCTCTGATTGGCTGTGCCTTAAAATCGCTAAATACTGCCAGTTAGAGCGAGGTCAAATTCTGACGACAAAGCTTATTGGATGGTAGCTTTCTCATTTTCCTCGCTTGTAAACTTCACCTGCTTCTCTTCAAACGTCCTCCACGAATGTACCTCTTTCACTAGACACGTAGCCTTCGTGTGCTTTGCCTTAACCTAAATTATCATACTAGATTCGAATCGGGCTGGCTGCATGGGCGTTTTTTTAGTTTTCCCCATGTATAATGAGTATTAATGGGCTTAGTCAGTTTCCCTTAGAAAGTCCTCTATGAAGGCATCCCTGTCCTTAGGTAGATAGCCCTCGAGGCTTTGCTGTAATCACGTAAACCAATAACCTAAATTATCAAACGAAACACTTGTATTTCTGAGTAGCATTTTCGTATATGAAGCATGTACGAACAAGAATAAGAAAAGGATTTTTAAATAAACATCTTGAATGCCGTTTTCACAGCAGCTACTTCGTTTATCAGATCAGATGTAGATGAGCTGATATTAAATAAATAAATAAATAAAAACACTTAATGCTTACGTTAAGCATTTTCTGTTCGTATGTTTTTCTCATAGATATTTTTAGATTACTTAAAAGTTTTTATATTATCGCCTTGTATTATTTTAAAAAAAAATTCAGTAATGAAGAATCTGTACTTTTTCTTTTCTTTTTATTAAATTATGTTTTAAACTTTAAATGAGGTCATTGATTTCAGACCCTCAGCCATATAATATCCTTTAGATAAGAGAATTTATACCACTATTTATTATGCCACTACTATAAGATCACTATTTTTCTCCTATTTTAAATGCTGTTAGGGAATTTTGATCAAGCTGCAAGTCACTAACTGGCCGATTTAAACATTGCCGCAAAAGTGAACGCATTTTTAAGTTCAGTGGACAATATTTCAACGAGATCTTCTTTGGCGTGAAAAAATTTCAAATTGATTTACGAACTTAAACTAGAAACTGTTCAGAGAGTTAAATCCTAAACATTACATAAAAACTTTCATAAAAAATAATAGCTTAGCCTTAGAATGCCCGTGGATTAATGACATGAACGAAGCAAATAGTGAGTGGCAGCTTATTGTGCTGCATGATTAGGTTTACTCCTCATTTTAGAGAAACTGTGAAGTATTTTGTGGTGTTTTTAAATTGAAACATATCTTTCGTTTCAAAATGTTCTTGCACAATTATTTGTACTTTCTATGTCCGCAAAAGATAAAACATTTAATTAGAATTTGGTATTTCGCTTTACAAAATGAACAGAGTGCACTTTGTTCTTTTATAGCTTATCACTGACACAGATACATTTGATGTACTATAAAACTTTATATGCCGTGCACACACCATGCATGTTTTTGAATTTGTGACTGACAGAGCAACTTATAAACAAGAATTAATTTAATCACATTAAAGTTCTACTTTTTTCGAATTTAAAAGCAAATACATTGAGGCTATACCTTGCCTAGAAAAGGAGCTATTATGAATTTATTCTGTCATATAAATAATGACGTCAAAAATGTGAAGAATACCTCGCATGTGCATCAGAAAAAGCTTTCATTAATAGTGTATTTTAATCTTTTTTAATTTTTGTCTTTTTCTATTACGATACTGCTGTTGTTGACAATTTCATATTAACATTTTTTTACCTATGCAACTTCCTACAAAATATAAGAAGTGGGCAATTTTTTCCTAGTACTGCGAATAAGCTCAGTTGTTCCTCAAAAGTGAAAAATTAAAATCTTGTACAAACTAAACTGCTGAGGCAGAAATTTTGAAGCTATAAATTACATGATTGAGATAGCTTTCATATGGGAAAAATGATCAATTCTTCATTAATCAGTATCTTGTTTAATCACTTGTCAATTCTTACAGCCATCATTTCCCCTTAAAATTGAATTGTTTTTAACTTTATTTTCCTTTTCTTCAGAGTAAAGGTGTTTTTATGGCATGGCAATCTTAGAACATAAAATTAAGACTCGTGAAAGAAATTTAGTGCATGTTTGTGACGTTTTTATCCGGTGCATACATTTATTTATCTCGGTTTTAGGTACCCTATTTGCAAAAGCAGGATAGTTTTATGAACGTGTACATCACGGTTTTGAAACGAAAATATATTTTTGATTTCAGGTGTCTGGTTTTCAGTCAAGGTTTCAAGGACTGCCAACCAGCCATTACAAAATTATCGTCCTTCATCTTCTCTCAACAGTGATAATTTGCCAGTTTGTCTTTGCCTCTAATCCTCAGGTCTGAATAATTTTACATTTAACTTGCAAATTTCAAGCCCAGCTACAGTTTTCCATTTTATATATGCTTTTCCCTGAAAATCTATTTCGTCATAGATCTTCCATGCTTAAAATTTATTTGTTTCGCTAACGGCTCATATATATGATAAATTAATGAAACAGTAGCTATTACTCGGTACCTTTCCTAATCACGTAATCATTTTCTAATCACGTGGTATCACACATTCTCGTAAATAATAATAATTATTTTAGTACAAAACGTATTCGTAAATGTGCAGAACAAAGGCTGACCTGTATTGTTTATTTAGGTAAAGCACATGAGCACTAACTGACTAGTTCCATCAGCCACCTTCTAATGTTATGCAATTAAGCAGATAGTTTTTTATTATTCAACTAATTTTATATTATCCATCTGATATAAAAAACGTAGTAAAGACTTTCTTATAGTTTTATGTTTAGAAGCTTTGCGAAAATGCTTGTAAATCAGTTCTGATAGAAATAAAAAATCGTATTTCTTTATCACTTTCGAAGTAACATCCATCACAGCCCATAAGCCTGCTCTAACAATCCTGACATTCCTGCAAGCATTGCGAGAATGCCTCTTTCGGTATCTAACGTAGACTGACCGTCTCGCCATTTTGCCGCATGAATTACATCCTGGCATGTACATTGTGTAAAAAGGAAATTCTGGAATTTATTTTCCGCAAAGTATGGTTAAAAGAATGTTATTGGGGAAATTTATGTAGACAAATGTTCCTCTGCCCTTTTTACTATCTTTTACGAAGTGAAAAGGAAGTATTGTAATCGCGAAAAATTTCATGTACCATATTTCAACGAAAATATCTATTTTGACCGCTACCGAATGCAGTTTAACGATGTTTTTGAGTAATATCCGTATTAAGGACAAAATAAAAGCCT
>KK116576.1:245833-270742 GCA_000611955.2 Stegodyphus mimosarum
TTTCCCTCAAAATAATTATAAAACATATTTGAAATGGATTCTGAAGAGATGGTTTTCGTGGCGTCTGTGCTTACGTACGTTCGTATGTATGTATGTATCTCGCAAAACTCAGAAACGAGTAGCCTCAGAACGTTGAAATTTTGTATATATGACTGCTATAACATGTAGATGTGCACCTCGCATTTTGGTTGCAATCGGCCGCACCAAGAGTACATAAATATATATATATATATATCCACTTTGTTACTCGGCTCAGTGAGCGCAGTTTCTTTAGTCTTAAAAGTTTGTAAATTGTGCATTTTTTGCTTTAAAAATGATTGAATTATGTTGTTCTTATCTTTCGGTTAAGATTTTTATGCCCTTAGTTAATCTGCATGCAATAATTGTGGAATTATCAACAATTTAAAAGTTTTTGAAGTGTGGCTAAGCCTAATTTTTAGTTATGATAGTGGACATATTTGTTTACATTTGAAGCTTAACTGAATAGTGGATTTGTTGCCAATCTAGAGAAATTAAGCTTCGTAACAACAAAGTAACGTCTTCTTTTATTACTGATATTTAAATTATGCTTGATTCATTCTGGAATTATCATTTAAGTTACCTAGTTTTTGCGTAAAAATTGTAATTTTAATTGTAAAAAATTGTTTTTTTAATTGTTTTAACTGAGCTTGGTGTTTTATGTTTTTCTATATTTTCAGTTTTTAATGAAAATATTTTTAATTTTTATGTTCTTTTGCCTTACTGCGAAGAGAGAGCTGAATTAATTAGTAGCGCGTGAGCATTAGGTAAGCAGCGCTCTATCGTCTATGAAAAACTATTTCTTTTTTATTTGTTTAATTTCTTTTATACATCGCTTTAGATTTATTATAGTATTTGAATAGAACTTGTGATTATTCTTCGGATGCTATAATTTCTGCTCACTCTGAGTTATAAAATAAATGAGATGTAACGTTGTTAAGCGAACCTAGCCCAGAAGTGTGGCTATGGTAAATAAATGTAGTGAACTTTAAAGAGTGCATTTATTCTATTGTGGTCTATGCGCTATCCACGAAGTAGATTTAATTCAAAATTCGTTAACTGTTAATTCAGTATGTTTAAATGAAACGCAGGAAAACTGCGTATAATTTAATATTCTGTACAAGGAAGTCATGTGGTGTACATCAGAATTTTTTATTTAATGAGCACAGAACTAATCATGGGTTTAATAAAAGATTATCCGAAATAGCTCTGCCTTATTCGATTCAGTTAAACAGAACTTTAATGTTAATGTGAATATGCTTGAACTGTAGGCAAAAATTCTATTCAGTAAAATTGCACTATACTAATGTTATTTCCCTTGCAAAAAATGGAAGGCGTTGATTTTGAAAGAGAAGTTTTATTGTGGAAAACTATTTCTTTTTTCTTATACTGCCATTCGGATTCAAAATAGATTAGTATTTGTTAATGAAAATAGAAGTTCATAGGTTAATCCCAATCTTCAACACCTCATATTCGATGGAAATATTTTAAAATTGAATCTGAAAGAACAAAATTTCTTTTCTTTTCTAGTTCCATTTGAAGTTGAAAAAAACTTTACAACAGCAGTCACGTCTGCTAACTTCGCTCAACGTCTATTTATGACAACTTTAAAGGCGAAAGCCAAGATAATTCTTAAATGCAGCAAAATATTACTCGTTAGTCAAGTCTTTTCTGCAAGGTGACCTTCACTATAATCGGATAAATTCTGCTGATTTTGAAGAAGATTATGATGCCGACCTGACGGGTGTTAATGAACTTTACCTGGGATATGGATATGAAAAGTAATATGATAAAGTGACCGTCTTGGAATATATTGCTCTGTACTTACAGTTTATTCCTTTTCAAATCTGAGGTTCAAACTTACTCCCAAATTTTTTAATCCTCATATATTCTGAAAGTGGATAATAAAATATAATTTTTTTGTAATCTCTTTTGGAACTATGAATGTCAAGTATTCTGCTGCATGATATCCAAACTCAAACTGTTAAACTTATTTTTAGTGAATTTCGCACTTTTAATGTATTTTATACTTTTATTTATCCAGACTGCATTTTCGAAAAAATTAAATGCGAACAACCTCCTTAAATTCACTTCTTAAGGAATTTTCGCCTTCGCTATGGTGTGCTCTCGTAGTGTAACTCGTAGCACTTCTTGCTAACGATCAGAAGTTCGGCAAGGCCATAGGTAATTTTTTGTGTTTCCTGCTCTGAAAAGCCTAAGATATTATAAGTAACGCCCGAAATGAACTAAGTAGATGATAGTTCATTATCACCCATATTTGACGACTGGATCTCTTAGAGAAGAATGCAAAGGAATTTTCGCCTTCCCACGGTGTGTTTCGTTCTAATTGGTAGCACGCATATGAATATTAAATCTGTTATGTATCTGAAATTTAATTCTATTAAGGTAAACCTTCTTGTAATGTGATCCGAAATGTAATCTGTATATAAATTCTTTGTTAATTAAAACTATTTTTATGTAGTTTTTCTACCTCTGCTCTCTATCTGGCATATTCTGATGTGGAGGTAAATGGTTTTGAACCATAGGTACTCTGCAAAACATAATCCTTGGTCTCTCTTTTTCTCTTTAATCGCTTCTTGTCTTTGGTTATTCTTTTTGTTCGTCTCTTTTTGCACTTTTCCTATAGGAGCAACATGCTGATTGGTTGGCTATAGCAACGTGCCGACGCCTTCAAAAAGGATATTTTTCATGTTAGAGTTGTTAAAGTAAGTTCTTCAAGTAAAGTGTTCTTTAAAAACAAGGCGCGTTTGCTCCGATTTGATTTGTGTTGGATTAAATAAAAATGTATGCCTACCATGAATAAAAAAGGAAACAACTGAATTTGGCCATGCCTGTAAGTTTGTGGTTTATGCATCCATCTAGTACGCCAAGTTATTACAAAGAGCTATCTTAAAGTTTCAGTGTGTGTCTGTGTAAGATATCAAAATATAAAGAAAAATTTATTCTAGTTTAAAACTGGATTGAACAAATTGAAAAAATATCTTCGAAATACTAATTTTCAATTAAAGCACAGCCCCACCAAGGCATCTGCAATTTGCCTGCAGTATCTGCATTGCTGTAAACTTTTGCCCATTCGCTATCCAGAACTAAAACAAAGAATGTCCAAGCTCATAAATACTACTGCAACTAGCTACGTGTTCTCTTTTGCTGCCTACGTTTGCTAAATTCAGGATGTATCTTACTAGGCTGCTTCTATTCATTGCTGAAAATGTAATACGTCATAATCAGAATTGCTGGTCCCCACTGTGATGTGCCATGCCATAAAATAATCAACAAGTAATAAAGATATAATTGTATTATCAAGTGATTTTTGTAATTCTTCAAAAGTTCCCGCTATCTTCTACCACATAATCTATATTTCAGTGATCTCATAACTTCAATCTGCTCGGGATTGCAGAATAATTGGTATCTTTCCTAATCAAGCTCTCGTCAAATTCCATATTATCACCAGCGAACTACATTATCATCATATATAAATATAGAGAGAGAGATACACTATATATAATGACTCGGTGGTATATATGATTTTTCAATTCCCAAATTGCACACATAGACTGGCAGAATCACGTAGGATGGAAATGAAGGCACTCGCAGACAGATGTGACCGAATTCAATATAGTTTTATTATTGGATAAAGCAATTTTTACTTCACATATGACCCAATGCTTGCTTCACGTATGATTATGGATGCAAAAGGTACCCCATAATTTTGTATATACAACTACATTTAGAACAACAGAAGAATGTCATTAAGCAAAGAGACGATTGAACACGGAACAGACGGCAAAAGAGAGTCAGTAGTAGAAGTTTAACAGTATTTATAGTAAAATGTTTGGTTAATCTGATTGGCTAAAAGCTATACGCAATGCAGAAGGGTTAAAATGACATACTGCAGAATTAGTTTTCAGGTGTGACGCAGTTGCGAAAAAGCTATTATTATTTATTTTTAAAATAGAAAGGGGGGAGCGCCCAAATTTAAAAGAGGAATTAAGATGCTATTGCTAATTTAAAGTATAATTTAGAGCTACGTGTGCAAAATTCAGACACTTAACTCATTATGTCGAGTATCTGGAAAACTAATGAACAGATTTTAATGAAATTCGGTATGAATATACATTTATGGCAGAGAAAGAGAGGCACCATTCAAAATTAGTTTTAGGTACGCATGATTATCAATAAAGTACAGGAATGTCCAAACTCCACGTTGTGATATCGAACTGAAAATAAGTCTAATGTGGTTACCTTTATCACAACCAGACAGGTCACGCAGCATGACGACATACTACACAGGAGGCAGTCGAGAAATTCTTACGGCAATCGATCCCTCTCTTGAAACAAGGCAGTTTTCAACATCGAGATGGTTCGAGGAGGCGATGGCCAGAAGAAATTTGCTCTATCAAAAGCATTCCAGACTTACTTTATAGAATAAGGTTAGGATATCTGGCAACCCAATCCATAGGCGAATATCCTCACTTTTCAGGCAACCGTCGACCAACGGAGCCCTGTGTAGACGAGAGTTGTCATCAATTAACAGGAACCCAGGCCCGATCTTAGTGTGACTCCATTGTTCTTCCGTTAGTGAACTCTAAGACGCAATGACTTTCTGCTCATTGCTTTGGGAATAAGAAAGCATATTGCCTAGCCAAAAACAGTTCTAGTGTGCTCCAAAAGCCAAAAATGATTTGACCTATCTCTTTGCTAAATTTTAAACACATGCAGAAAAAAATGGAAGAAATATTTGTCCTTAATGAAGAAGGCCTCAGAAAGGGCGTGGGAGTTTCATCTGGATTCAAAGTTTCCTATTTTAAGCCTGCCTTAAAAATCGGCTACTGCTGCATTACATCTCTAACCAGGACGTGACTATCTTGATGCTGATTTGTTTCATGTAAACTAAGAAGCTTTTCTGCTTGCTTTTTACTAGCTTCCTGTGAAAGCACTCATCTCTGATGTGCTCTGAATTCATTTATTTTCATTAAACACATAAAATGTATTGGTTTTCATTAAATACATAAAATGTATTGGAAAATTAGAAGTCAAATAGACCATCTGCCAATTGCTTGATATTTGAAAGTAAATGTAACTATATTTAACCTAATTAAATTAATTTCAATAATTAGGGGCAGAAATAATAATATTGCTTAAAAGTGATATAGGTATATTGCCCAAAACACTGCTAAGCAAACATATGCATCGTATTAAATTTATATTCGCTATACCAGATTAGAGTATACAGTGAGTCATCTCTAAGACGGTCATCTACAGCTCAGATGATTTGGTTTGCTGTGAAGGAAAGTAATGCTCTTAGGAGTGGCATTCAATGCAGATGTTTCTTTTTTATTGTCAGAAACTCTGACTACTTTTAGAGGTTTCCATCTCAGAGGAGAGGTCACTACGATGAGATTTACGTTATTAATATACCTATTTCACTTGAAACGACGAATGAACTTTCTTCAAAGATTTTTCTTCTCTGATTCTTGACTACATCACAGCTTTCAATATGTATTAATTTATTATGTGTGAAATCTGAAGGTAAATTTCTAGTTTAGAAACAGTTAAATTTTAACAACGTTAGTAGAGGATCTTGACACTGTATGTTAGTGCAACTCCATGAAGAACAGCAAAATTCCTTGTGCGTCTTCTGCAACAGGTTTCATGATTTACTTTTGATTCTGATGCATCTTTGACGTTTCCTATTTAAGTATTTAGTAGCATACAAGGTTTTTTTTCAATAATAAATTGAATTGACGAAACCTGTCAATGAACGATGGATTTCGTAAATTAAAATTCTCTCATCACAGGAAAGAATAACATGATGAATGATTTTTTATACAATACATTGAATATTTTTATTAGAGAATAAAACGAATATCTACTTCTCAAAAACGGAGCAGCAAAAAACTGTTAACTTTTAGTCTGTATTGATTTTGGATTTAATGATTCATTGTTACTCTTCTCCACTATTTCGCTTATAGAACATTTCAAAGTATTTGACATCAAAAATTTATAATTACTCTTCAAGTCTCTTATTATTTTCAAATTATAAAATATGAATTTCTATGTAATCTAGATTGCTAATACGCTAAAGTGTTTGCTAGTGCAATTCAGAATAAGCGCCGAGGATTGCTGTCAAAAGGTGTTGTTTTTCTTCACGACAACGCACGACCACACACTGCAAATGTGACGAAAAACCTCCTACAGGGATTTGGCTGGGACGTGTTTGACCATCCTCCGTACAGCCCTGACCTCGCTCCTAGCGACTTTCATCTGTTCTTACATCTTAAGTCTTTCCTTGGCGGTCAACACTTTAACAATGACGACGAGCTGAAAGAAACTGTTTCCAACTGGTTGAAGACACAGGCGGCAAATTTCTATGAAGAAGGTATACAAAAACTTGTGCCACGCTATGACAAATGCCTGCAATATTTCGGCAGTTATGTGGAAAAGTATTATAAGAGTTGTTGAATTTTGTGCAATAAATAACTTTTCTGTAGCTGTACACAATTTACTTTTATTACCAAACGGAACTTACTTTCTGGACGTACATTGTATATATATTTATGTGTGAAATCTGAAGGTAAATTTCTAGTTTAGAAACAGTTAAATTTTAACAACGTTAGTAGAGGATCTTGACACTGTATGTTAGTGCAACTCCATGAAGAACAGCAAAATTCCTTGTGCGTCTTCTGCAACAGGTTTCATGATTTACTTTTGATTCTGATGCATCTTTGACGTTTCCTATTTAAGTATTTAGTAGCATACAAGGTTTTTTTTCAATAATAAATTGAATTGACGAAACCTGTCAATGAACGATGGATTTCGTAAATTAAAATTCTCTCATCACAGGAAAGAATAACATGATGAATGATTTTTTATACAATACATTGAATATTTTTATTAGAGAATAAAACGAATATCTACTTCTCAAAAACGGAGCAGCAAAAAACTGTTAACTTTTAGTCTGTATTGATTTTGGATTTAATGATTCATTGTTACTCTTCTCCACTATTTCGCTTATAGAACATTTCAAAGTATTTGACATCAAAAATTTATAATTACTCTTCAAGTCTCTTATTATTTTCAAATTATAAAATATGAATTTCTATGTAATCTAGATTGCTAATACGCTAAAGTGTTTGCTCATTGGAAGCTGTTTTGGAATACAGCAAACATCAATTCAATCTCTAGGCATCAATTCAATCCCTCTCATTGTGTCTAATATTAATCTTCGTTTCATCTCTAGTTCTGTAATATTCGAAATTCAGAGACTGAAAAAGAGCCTTTATTAATGAAATTCTTTTCAGAAATGTCTTATAAGTCCTCTCCAACGTAGTTAATTAAAACTTTAAGTCCAATAAAGCAATTGAAATTACTTAGACACTTTTAACTGAAAATAGAGCTGAAATAATACAAAACGTACCCATTATTTGCAGAGTCAATACATTAATATAGATAAAAAAATATTATATAAAAAATATATAATAAAAAAAATATTATAATATAATGCAGATATAAACTAAATTCAGATGAAAAAATCCCAATGTTAAAACAATTAAGTGCATCTTTTTACAAAATGCAAGATCAAAACTGAAATAAAACAACATATATATGTTACGGTAAACGTAATAAACTGGTGATTATAAATAATAACGGTAATTATGCACAATCACCACTAAAGTTGGTAAATATGATAAATTTTTGAAAATTCATGGAATTAACCGGTTTGTTTACATAATTCCCAACTCGTAATGGTAAATGTGATAAATATCGTGACTGACTGGGCTTGTAGAATAGAGTGCAGTTTTTTTTAATAGTTACTACTTAGAAAGATATTTTTTCGTTGCACATTATGGCGTAGAAACCACGAATTACAATATTTTGTATTTTACAATTAAAAAGTCAATAAATGGTTATTTTAAGTCACATACATTTATTTAGCCTTAACGAAATTTGAATAAGGGACTGACAGGTGTTGTGAAAGGAAAAACAATACAATTTACGTGAACTTGTACAAAACAGTTGCACATAAAAAAAAACTGCAGTTACATATAAAAAAAAACTAAGCCCATATTCTAGAGGGAACAAAAAAACATTTTTTCAAATAACTTTAAGTGCTATTACTACAAATTACTAAATATTTGAAGTTTATTTATTTAAGCATATTAGACTTTATGACATTTAGAATTACAACGTTTGCCAGGTTTTTTACATTTGAACGTATCAGACTCGCATTGCCCCTTGCAAACGCATCGCTGATATCCCTGACCTCCAGAAGAGATATCTTTCTAAAGCATTCTCAAAGTGATATTCCTAGATCTGGAACATCGTCAAGCAAAATTATTTTTTTTTCACAAATTGTGAATTGATTTCTTGTACACAACTGTGAATGTCTTCCTTGTTTAGTTCCTAACTGATAAAACTCTTCATTTTGAACTTTTAATATCACCGCTATGAAATTTCGGGAATCACATCTTGCTCTGTCAATATCTGGTATTCGTACTTTCACTGTGTTACCAACTTTACAGCAGGAAATTTAAGATTTTAAACTTTCAACATTTTCTTTGCTTGCAATTCTAAACCTTCTTTAGCACTCATTTTGTGTTTTCTTACTTGCTTTTGCCTGCATAAAATATTTGCTAGGATTAGAGCGACCGCTGCTTCATTCTCTTTCCGAGTCTTAAAATTAACTTCAGATGGAGGGTCATTTTGAGACAAATCGTTATTGTCCATATTAGAAATATTTTCTATTTCGCTATTGGTGTTTTCGGAAGCATTATTAACTGTCTCGATTAATGCCTAAAGCTCTTCTTCAGTTCTGAGATGTTCGATAGAATCATTCGGGAAAGAAGACGTTTTCAAGCCAAATTTTCCAGGAGTCCCAAACATTGGTTCATAGGAGAACACATGATGCCTTCATGAAATGCTCTATTTTTCATAAGTTGCGCAAAACGTAACCCTTCGGACCATTTACTGATGTGATTGCTTTCCAACCAAGAACTTAGCATATTTTCAATATTCTGATTTGCACGTTCAACAGAACCTTAAGTCTGGCTACGCCTAGGTTTTTCGCACACAATTTTCAGATCCGGCCACATTGTACAAGTTTCTTCTAGAATTTTGTTACTAAACTCACGACCGTTGTCCCTTTGCAGTACACTGGGGGCTCCAAATTTAGTAAAAATATCAATTAGGTGATATGCAACCTCTTCTGCACGCGTGCTTTTTAGGGCACGCAACTGTACGAACTACAAGTGGTCTTGATAGACAAAGATTAACTTAAAGTCATTATATGGTTGCGACTGCATGTCAATTAGGTCCACCTGGCATCTTGAGTTCATCTTTTGAAAGACCATTGGCCTAACAAAAAGTCCTTTCTTAGGTACTTGGTTTCTTCCTTACTTTCTTTCTTTTTTTTGACAACTTTCACACAAATTTAAGTAAATCATGGCTTCTTTGGTAGTATTGTTTTTGTACTTTTTTTAAGTTCTTTTAATATCCTGTTTCTACCACCATGGCCTCTTGATAAGTGTACCTCATGAATTAGGGTAAAAGGTTCTTCAAAGTACACGTAAAATCTAAAATTGGAGCTCTCTTTACTTACGGAAAAGATAAGTTTTTCAACATTGCCTACTTTCATTACATCATATGTTTTTAGTCTGTGATAATCTTCCGGTTTTCCCCACTAGTCTTGTTTTTACTATTATTCACTTTTTTAACAAATCATCATATTTTTCTTTCGTCAGAAAACCACTGTTTGCTTTCTTAGTATCCATAATATTAACTAATTTGGAATTGAAAAGCTCAAGCATATCAGCCGTTATTCAATATTTTATAAAATACGAGACGGTAGCGGGAAAACGTCTAGATGCAACAAAGTGACAACTGCTACTGAAATCACCTTGTTCATAGAAGCCAAGCAGTTGCGCAAACTGAATGAATTTTCATAAAGGGACTTTTATCACATTTACTAATACGAATTGGTATTTACGGAGTTGGGAATTATGCAAATAAACCGGTTAATTTGATAGATTTTCAAAAATTTATCATATTTATCAAATTTCATTTATCAAAATGGAATTAAAACCGCTTCCACTGCCAAGTTTCTTTATCTTATATAGCTATTATGCATCGACACTGCTCCATCTTTTCCTTGCATTTATTATTATTACATATATATATATATATACATATATATACGTATTCTCGCTGTTTTACTTGGCTCAATTAGCTGAGCGTTTTTATTCTTATATTGTTGGTAAATTGTGCATTTTTTGCACGAGTATGGAAAATGAAATATATGAGAGAATTACTTAAGGATTGTAAGAACCATGATCCCTTACCTATTTCCATTTTTATGAACTTGCAGATTTTATAATATAGATTTGGAACAGCAAAAGTTAAAAAAAAAGTTGAAAATACATAAAATGTGAAAACCAAAGTTAACCTTTTTTTATTTAAAGCTCCAAACAGAACTTGTCAAGGGAAAAGTGTTCTGAAGCTTTCAACAAAGTCAATTAACTGAACAACAAAAAACGAGTTTTATTCCGATCAACTCACTGAGACCTCTATTGTCAATTATCATAATGGTAATTAATTCTAAAACCTTTTTTATATACAATTCTTCAAAAAAATCTATATATACTTGGTTCTTGCAATCCTTAAGTAATTCTCTCATATATTTCAATTCCCATGTTATATATATATATACGTATATATAATAAACCTATACATATATATATATACGTTTAGTGCGGCTGATTGCAACAAAAAAACGAGATGCACAATTAGCTGTTAAAGCATTCCCATATACAAAATTTCAACGTTCTTCGGCTAATCGTTTTTGAATTATACTAGATATATACCTACGTACTTACGCACGTACAGACATCACGAAAACATTCTTTTTGAATCCATTTTAAATCCATTATACAATCTGTTTTGAAAAATGTCATTTATTCTTTTCGTACATACAGATATGACCCAAAAAAATCGCTCAAATGGATTCGTGAGCGGTCAAAAGGGATATTTTCGTTGAAATATGATATCCGAAATGCTTCGAGATTACAATACTTCCTTTACTTCGAACAAAAGGAAGTAAAATCGTAACAAAGGTATCTCCTCGTTTGTACTTTTGTGCTATGTTTTTGTGCAGTTATTAATTTATTCGGTATAATATCCTTATGCCAGTGCTTCTCAAATTTTCAATATTTGTGACCCAATTTTCAATCATAATTTTCGTCGTGCCCCCCCCATACAATAACAATTTACTTTGAAGCTAAAGCTACTATACAACCTTAATTATAAAGCGTGCAAATTATCAAGATAAGTATTAAATTTTTTATGTGTTACTATTAAGTAATAGGTATTTTAAGTAAGTTACTTTTAAGTCATAGGGATAAGTATTATGTTACTTTTCCTTCCTAATTTTTACATTGGAACAGAATGCAAAATCAATTTTAATTATATATTTAATTTAAATATTTACTTCCTCAATCAACCATTTCTAAAAGTACAAATGTCTTTGGAAAAATAGTCTAGTCTCTGTTGTTCTCTGTCCATCACATTCGGCATTCTCGCAGACATCTGCGCAACCTAACGTCTAACCCAGGGATGGGCAAACTACGGCCCGCGGGCCAAATCCGGCCCCTTGGAAGATTGTATCCGGCCCGCGGATAGAATCTTAGTTTGCCGGTCCGAGGCAAATTAAAAGAAATATATATTTAAATATTATATCCCCATCTCCTTTTCTACTTTGTTTAAATATTACTTTTTTTCTTCCTTTTGTTCAAATTATTAATGATCTTTTTACTGTAAACATAAATCGATGGAAATAGCAAGCACAAACACCTTTTAATCGGTAAAGTGTTAAACGCGGAAGTAATTTGGAAGTTATGCTGCAGATTGGCTTATGCGAATCCAATATAAGTGAATCAGACCTCACATTTGGCAACCTCACATTTGGCAGACCTCACATTTGGCAGACTGCGCATTTTAAGCTCCAGCCAGCGGTCTTTTCTTTTGTCGCGAATTCTAGTATTATTGATTGCGTATGGAAAGATTGCGGACATATAGCATCATTGTGAATAGTGGTTTTGAAATTGTTAAAAGTATAGCGTAGCTAGTGCTTGTTTGGGTTATTCGTAAAATATTTCAACCAAAAAATGTCTACTAAAAAACGTAAAGTTGATTCAGAATGCCATGCTTTTAATGATGAATGGACCTAGAAATATTTTTTATAGTTGTAAAAGATAAACCAGTGTGTCTCATCTGCAATGAAGCTGTAGCAGTCTTCAAAGAATATAACATCATTATCGAAAGTGAGTTTCCCGAATTTAATATCTCACGCCCAGAAAATCAGTGCTATGTTTGCTTCATCTTATATATGTGAACAAGTGTTTTCAACAATGAACCTTAGAAAGAATTATTTAAGAAGTAGAGTGACAGATGAGCAGTTAGCCTCGTTCCTTAGAATCAGTACATCTCACTTCGAACCTCAATATAAGAAACTTTTAAAAATGAAAGCGCAATTTCATTCTTCTCATTAACATATTTAAATTGTAATACTTGTATATGTTTTTAAAATTTTAGAAAAATTTACCTTGGCCCGCCGAACTTTTTTTTTTCGAATTTTGGCCCGCGAAAGAAAACGTTTGCCCATCCCTGGTCTAAGCAAAACGTGTATAAATGCTGCACCTTGTGATATTGCAGTCAGTCGAGATCGTGTCGATCCTTCTATCGCTACTGAATCTATCTTGAATCTGCATTATGTAATTTGCGCGTTAATTGTAATTCACTGTTTTAAATAACAGCAAAAGATTTAAATGTAATCATGGATCAGTTTTTAACTCGTTGCGAACTTTAGACGATAATAAAAGCATCAACAAGCACACAAACCGAAAATTAAAGTATCCGAAAATTAAATCAAATTATTCTCAAGAAGACTTAAATTTTGGGTTTACCGTTATTGAAGTAAATTAAGAAGAACCCATGTGTGTTATTTGCTCAAAAATATTGGCAGCGGATAGTATGAAACCTAGCGAACTTAAACGATATTTGGAAACGCTTCATGGTGAGTACGTAAACAAAGTCCCAGAATTTATTTATTTGTTTAATTTTAATTTTTGAATTAAAAATAAAATCATATGAAAAGCAAAAAAAAATTTTAAAAGAAAACTTTGACTGTGAAAGAAAAAACTTTACTTGCTTCTTACAAAGTCTCACAGATGTAAAAAGCCTGTGGGGTTTTTCTTATTTAATTCTAAAGTTCTAACTTAAAACCCCACGAAAACTAACAACCGAATAATCGCTTAAGTATGTGAACAAAACACGGAAGACTTAAGAAGGGTTCATAAGCCTTTATTTTCAGAATATTTACAATCAGTTCCTACTTGGAACTTTACACAAAGCCTCCACTCGAGCTTGAACTTAAATGATAATGAATTTAAATTAAACTATAACTATAACTATATAACTTCGGCTACACTCACAGCTATAACACAGCTTAACTAAGCTATCTGAAGGGTATAGCCGAAGCTATCGAAACTCTAATTAGTTAGCCCCTAAGTATTAATTTAATCGGCGAAGCCAAGCAAGGGCCTAAGGTATGGCCGAGCATAGTAACTAAGAGAGAACGTAGCCAAAGGCGAAGAGCTTATTTGCGAGCTGCAATTGAGAGCGTAATTAATAAATCACTCTTTGAATTTTGGACAGGGCTGGATGATTAATTTTCTGCACTGAAAACGGAAGCATTTCGTATAGTATTGTAAGGTTTTAGTTAAACTAACAAAGTTTTACTGTAGGGCGCGCCCTACAGTTTGAGAATCGCAGCCTTATGCACTCATTAAGTGATTTTTTTCATTTAATTCGCCCTTTTTGCTGAAGTTTGTCGAAATCATTTATTTATAGCAAATAATAAACTTAGATAATCTGGGCTTTTCTTAAAACAAATTATTTTAACTCTCAATTCCACTCAAATAACATTTTTAATAATTGACTTTACGGAGATTCATTTAATTTAACTAACAGTTAATTTTTACTTTAGAGCAGGGATGGGCAAACGTTTTCTTTCGCGGGCCAAAATTCGAAAAAAAAAAGTTCGGCGGGCCAAGGTAAATTTTTCTAAAATTTTAAAAACATATACAAGTATTACAATTTAAATATGTTAATGAGAAGAATGAAATTGCGCTTTCATTTTTAAAAGTTTCTTATATTGAGGTTCGAAGTGAGATGTACTGATTCTAAGGAACGAGGCTAACTGCTCATCTGTCACTCTACTTTTAAATAATTCTTTCGAAGGTTCATTGTTGAAAACACTTGTTCACATATGTAAGATGAAGCAAACATAGCACTGATTTTCTGGGCGTGAGATATTAAATTCGGGAAAATCTCTTTCGATAATGATGTTATATTCTTTGAAGAATGCTACAGCTTCATTGCAGATGAGACACACTGGTTTATCTTTTACAACTGTAAAAAATATTTCTAGGTCCATTCATCATTAAAAGCATGGCATTCTGAATCAACTTTACGTTTTTTAGTAGACATTTTTTGGTTGAAATATTTTACGAATAACCCAAACAAGCACTAGCTACGCTATACTTTTAACAATTTCAAAACCACTATTCACAATGATGCTATATGTCCGCAATCTTTCCATACGCAATCAATAATACTAGAATTCGCGACAAAAGAAAAGACCGCTGGCTGGAGCTTAAAATGCACACTCTGCCAAATGTGAGGTCTGATTCACTTATATTGGATTCGCATAAGCCAATCTGCAGCATAACTACCAAATTACTTCCGCGTTTAACACTTTACCGATTAAAAGGTGTTTGTGCTTGCTATTTCCATCGATTTATGTTTACAGTAAAAAGATCATTAATAATTTGAACAAAAGGAAGAAAAAAAGTAATATTTAAACAAAGTAGAAAAGGAGATGGGGATATAATATTTAAATATATATTTCTTTTAATTTGCCTCGGACCGGCAAACTAAGATTCTATCCGCGGGCCGGATACAATCTTCCAAGGGGCCGGATTTGGCCCGCGGGCCGTAGTTTGCCCATCCCTGCTTTAGAGCAACTTTCAGTTTCATTTCATCCCCGCTTTCAGCTGCCCACCAGCGGCCGAGCGGTAAAGACGCTGAACACTGGTAGTTCGTCCCGATGTTCGAATCCCGCGAACGGGCTGGCTGCATGAGCTTTTTCGTCGTTTTCTTCATGTGAAACGTGTATACGAGCCAGTTTCCCTTAGAAAGTCCTCCACGAAGGCATCCCTTCCCTTAGGCAGATAGCCCTCGTGTGCTTTGCCGTAATTGAATAACCCACAAACCTGCTTTCAGGTAGAATGTTAATACATAAGGTATTTCTCCCGCCTTCTTCGCATGCCTTCGTCGCGTAGTGGTCAGCACGCTCGACGCCTAACCAAGAGGTCCGTGATTCGAGTCCTGGCGAAGGCGTTGCTCATTTTTCCTTCTTCTGGTTCTAAAAAAATCTAATGACTCTACAGCTGGCACCCGACTAAAAAAGGTGGCGAATGATGATTCTTCACCACCGGAATTTGACGATTGGGTCCCCAAAACCCCAGTCGCCCTTTAAAAAGGGGTTTATATAAGGTATTTCTCCTGCCTTCTTCGCATGTCTTCGTGGTGTAGTGGTCAGCACGCTCGACGCGTAACCGAGAGGTCCGTGGTTTGATTGCCGGCGAAGGCTTTTGCTGATTTTTCATATCTCCTGCTTCGAAATAACCTAAAGTCTCTTCAAATAAACTAGCGGCGCGTTTTGACACTTATGATTTTTTGCTATAAATTTATGCAAATTTTGCCGCAATCATCCCCAGTTCGGATATTTTGCAGATTGATGTTTATTAATATTCCCAACTGCGAACTTTTGAAAATAAATTTCTGATAGATGATTGACCATCTAATCATTTTATATTTCGATTAGACTAAAAACTTTCTGTTAGCGTAATAAATTTTTCTGAATGCATTACAAGAAGTTTGAGACGATGCATTGCGAAAGTTTTTAAGTATACTTTTTAATGCGTTTGCTTTCCTTAGCTTATTTAATATTTCTGCGCATAAAAAAGGGGTGATTGAGGTTACTTCGTAGCTCAATAACTATACATGCACGGAATTCCAAGATTAATTATCGAGACATAAACATCTTATCAGTCTTTCATTGGTAAAAAATTTCGCCAGTCTCCGTATTAATTCCTCTCGGAAAATTTCTTATCTCATAGAGTTGGTAAAGAATATCATTACAGTATGATCTGTCGCATTTAATTTTTTGTGCTCCATTGATTCTGAATATTAAGGCGATTTGACTCAGATGCCGAAGATTAGAGGTCTGACAGATGATAATGGTCTTCTTTATGATGTGCTGATGAACAATAAAAAGAATTCCTCTAGCATTAAGATACTTCATTGCAATCAGGTCTAGGGCTAAAAGAAAAACAACACTTGTCTTTCTAGTTCTTCGTGAGTGATTGACCTTGCAACAGTTTTTTCATCTTCTTGGTCTTACAAATTTCAAACAATTCTTAACTGGGCATAACTATTCTTTTTTTTCGTGGCACTCATCATTGATTAGCTAGAGGAATCAAAGTTGAATAACCGCTACGAAACAAACTTCCGAATGTTTATTAATGTGATTATGGTGATGGAGAGAACGTGGTGTCAGAAGCCAGCGCAAAGTCAATGAAAGTTCTTGGAATATTTGCATATTTTGATGACATTGAAGTACGGAAGGCCAAGAACTTTCGCTGCTGGAGAGTGGGGAAAGAGCTTTCACCGATTATTAGTCGCCGTATTTGTTAAGATAGATTATTATTACCTTCTTTTTCTTGCAATGAACCCGAACTAGAGTGAGAGGAACTGCGTTATGTATTTTCATTTTGTAAGACTGCTAAGCTTATAACTGATGATTATTGTACAAATGTTGTCTTTTAGATGCAAACCTGTTGCTTTTCTGTGCAAACTATTCATTTGGAAAAATAAAAAAAAAACTGTATAATGTAGCTCCAAGCAGTGTCCTGTCATGGTCGAGTGAAATGTATTTGCAAAATCAGAAAAAACGCTTGTAGTTCCAAGAGCCTTCTATGAATAAAAGCGGCTGATTGACGCTTGATAGATGTCTGTGTAAGAAGCTTTCATTTTTAGAAGGATTTTAAGAAGCCTTGAAAGATTAAATGAAAGTAACGACGAATGAAAGAACATAATAGCTATGGAAATAGTTATTTAAATGGAAGTAAAACAAAGCTTTCTTCTTTTTATTATGAAGTAATTCCTCTTACCAGTATGTGTATTTAATAATTTCAAAGGAAGACAACTAACAGGCATCTTGATTTGTGATAATACAAAAAGTTACGCTTTTAGATTCTACTATTTTGATGTGAAGGATTTTCAATAGAAAAAGATTTTTCTTCTAGTAAAGTTTAAATATAAAAAAAAATCATCTTTAATCTTTCGAGCTGTTTGGAAAATTCTATTTAGTAGTAATATGTTTTACTAATTAAACATAAGTTAGTTATAAGTTTTTGAAATGAAGATAGAATATAATTCTGCTTATATATGGAAATCTGAACTATCTTGTAAAAGATGAATAACGTAAAATGAAGCATGAAAATTAGAACATTCTTTGATAGCTAGTATAATATAATTTAATAAGCTTCTATAATATCAAATTAAATAACTTGCAAACATTCAGCTCAATTTTTAGATTTACTAGATTGTATGACTGTTTCTTGTTTAGCAGAATTTTAATACTGCTTTAGAAATACTTTCATACATTTCAGTCGATTTCAGACTAGTTTAGGTTCTTTAAATCGATGTAGTTTTGCCATCAAAGTCAAGAATTACTAAATTCCAAAAATGAGTTACAGATGGTTTTAATTACATTCAGCGTTTTTAAAGGCTACAGCTAACCATTCATATAACTTAAAATACTTGAATAAAAACGAAAATATTAAAATTTTTATATCGAAACCAAAAATTAGAATTCATTAATTTCCGAGTTTATTATAAATCTAAATGCTTTAAAATTATTATTAATCGGTTTAAGCATTTTCAATACTTTAACAATAGGTATGGTAATTGATTTGAATAGCTTATCAAGTAGCTGAATCAAGTAGAAATTCCTAAATTTTTTTACCAAAATAAAGAATTAGAATACAGTAAATTCTGAGCTTAATTTTAATCTTAAGGTTTTATCTTGATTATTAATGATAGCATAATCTAATCTAATCAAACGTAACTGTTGATTATGAATATCTTATAAATCATTTTCTTGGTAAAGAATGTTATCAGGATTTTTCTAATGGTACAAAATAATTGAAATTATCATTTTAGGATTATATTTTATTTTTTCTAAGGAAGAATAATAATCGATAAGAAGAATATGCTAAATTTTATTACTGATTTGGCTTATGAGCATTTCTAATAAAACTAATTCAGAATATAATAGTTGTATCGTAATAATTCAAGTAAAATATGATCTCACATGTAAGAGGATATTTAAAACGTTTGCAAAAAATACGGATTCCTTACATATAAAACGATCTCATATATATGGACAACCTACGTCGAAGATGCTTTACAAAAACAAGCAATCATTTATTCAAAAATAATGTAATAATTTTTTAAAGTTAAACGGTTTAAATATAATGCATCGAAACAAATACAAGGGCACTGGAAGAGTATCTGACGTCTTTGAGTCAAGAAATTTCGACGCTAAGACTTCCTTAGTTGTGTGAACTGAATTTCGTTATGGCGACTAAATCTCCTAGGTGACTGCATCTGAAAATGACCAGTGTTTTAAGAATATAACAATGGCATGGAATACCATCTCTCTAAGAAGATTGCCTTCATACAGGTACTGGTACAAATTGGTGGGACAGCAGAATTTCACCTAATGGTACAGGTATAGTCCTCTCATAACAGTAGCACAGGGGAAGCATGTATTAGGGTCTCGCACTCCTCTTCCCCTGCCGCCAAACCACTCAACTGGACCTTTGGCCCGCCAGTGTTTTAAATTCCCTCATACCGTATAGATATTACACAATTACAAACACCCATGCCTACTCTAGCACTCGAACGTCTGGAATCATATGTGACAGTCCTAATCAATATAATGAAATCTGTCATTATATTGTCAGTCAATTCCGATAATCTAATAATTCATTGTCAATCAATTCTGATGTACACGTGCTTTAAAAAAATTGGTAATCTTAGAAAGTAATTCAGTACTATAAGCATTAGTACTGAACTTCATCTCTCCAAAAAGATTATTTTCAAAAACAATTGAGGTGATGTGCAAAGATTTCCAAACAAAGGTCCCAAAATATCCCGTGGAATTGCATCTAGTTCACGACTGACGACAGTCTTCGCCAATCATCTGTTAATGATGTGCGAAGACTCTCTACCTCAGGTAATCTCCGAGGAAATAGTTCGGAGCTGTGAAATCTGAAGAGCGGAATGCCCAAAGCGGGAAATCAGATGATTTGGAAATATCTGTCAAAATGCAGTCACACTAGTGCTATGCTAATACTAGCTAGTACTTTTGCCGCCCTGTTGGAATTAAACTGTAAATTCCAATTTCGACTCTTCGATCCCGCCATTTTGATCCCCGCATTTCGATACCACAAACAGAATACTTATTGCAGCTCTTTTCCGTTCATAATAGAAAGCAAAATGAATTCGTCGTCGCACAATTTGGAAACTTTGTAATGCAGCTTTGGAATAGAAGATTAACCTTAAACCGAAGGGCATAAAATTCGAATAAACTATCGAAGCATATAAGGAATCCTTGAAATTTTCATCAACGTCTTGATTCACTTCTAATTAAAAAAATTCTGGATAAATCTTTATATATATATAATACTGCGACAGGTTGGCAAAATAACTTTTAGCGTTTTTAATAAAAGTGTGGTTGTGGATTTCTTTATCTGATTATGAAAATACTAGCTTTTACCCGCGGCTTTGCTCGCGTTGATGTCCTTAAATAAGTTTCAAATACTATTGAAAAGAAAAGAAAATACGAGTAATTTGATTTTTTTTTCTTATTGCCTGACCAGGATAAAATTTTAGTTATTATCTTATTTTTTAAGTTAAAAATATAATCCGTGTAAAATTTCAGTAAATACTGCCCTTCTCCACTGAGATAAAAAGAAATCCATATTGATGTCGTTAAAACACTAGTCTGCATAATTTTTAAAATCCGATTTGGGTATATCAAACATTGCAATCTTATCTTTTTTTTTTTTGGTTTTACTAAAAAATTCTAAAATAAAATATAATTTAAAAACCTGGAAAGCATGCTTTATTAAGATATATCACTACGAAAATAAATAGTTTTCATTACCAAAATTTCAAAAAGTTTAAAGTATTAACAAAACGTTAAAAACATTAATTCTTTTTCAGAAGAGCGCGAATAAGAGTATTATTCTAGGATGATGTTTCTGTATGCTATATTATATGTTTTTCCATTCGGCGCTAATACATATCAATCGCTGGCTTTGGATACACGCGAACAGGAACGTATAGTTGACTATGGGAAACGCATGACTTTTCCAAATGCACCCCTGCTACCTGTAATGTTTGCCCTTGAGCTTTGTTAATAGTAACAGCAAAACTAAGTTGATCTGGAAACTGCAGTCTTTAAAGAGAAATGATAGGTCATTGGGGATTATTGGGATTCTAGGTATGATAACACTTTCCTTTTTTCCTACACCTGTTAAAATAGTGACACCGATTATATTCTGACCTAATTGTGTGATCCGAAGCCTCGTTCCATTACACAATCGAGGTGCATCTATATTTCGCATAAGCATAACCGGTACATTTAGTTTCAATTGGAGTTTATGTGAGGGTACACCTGATAACTCTAGTGAAATTAAAAACTCAGCAGGATATGAAATTCTTTGTTCTGTATCCATGATTGTATCTATTGACAAATACTCTTTTATTTCTCTCTGCACCTCTTTCAAAATGTCAATGTTCATTTTGTTTACGATTTCATTTGTCGGCGCTAGAATTGCTCTTGCATATAACCAGTGATCACAATTTAAATTTTTTGCAAGAGAGGGTCAAATTTAGCAGTAAGCTCCACATCGTTTTCTACCAAATTACAAAATTCCTCTGAAAGTAAAATACAACATTCAACATCTGTTTCCAAACATTCATCGCCAATTTTCAATAGTGTCTCTGCGTAATTCCCTAAATATACATCATTATGAAGATGCACTCTCATATTTGTTTTAAGACTGAATTTTTCAATTTTCGCCCATAAACTTGATCATTTGAGACAGGCTTTGATTTCATCTGTAGGTTTACTTCTCTGGATTAACGGCAGAGTTTGTCGGAAATCACCAGCCAATAAAACTACCATTCCTCCCATAATATCTGTATTGTCTCGCAAATCCTGAAGAGTTCGGTTTAACGCTTTTATAGCTTTTTTTGTGAGACATCGTACTTTCATCCCACACTAAAAGCTTACATTGTCCTAGCATCCTACTTCGAGAGCTATTTTTACTAAAATTGCAGATGGGCGAATCTTCCTGCTCAAGATTCAATGGCAAATTTAAAACGGAATGTGTAGTACGCCGCCATTCAATAGTGTAGCAGCTGTATCAGAATAAGCTACAGCAACCGCTATTTTCTAGTCTTTTCTGACGGTCATTAATAATAAATTTAGCAAAACCGTTTTCCCGGTTCCTCCAGGAGCGTCGAGAAAGAAAAGTGCACCATTCCTGGATTCTGTTTTACAAAATACCTGATAGAACGCGAGACTTTTTTCTGGAAGTAACTGAGGGACCAATTCTGCTACTTGCTGCTGCAATGCAATGAAACTGTAGTCTAATTCTCGATTAATTTCATCATTAAAGTAATTTTCGTCTGATCGTCGTGGACTGAGGCGTACCTTGAACTCGACGTTGCCATTCTTTTTTTGAGTTGTTCCATGTATAATAATGTGGAACTTCGGAATACAATAATCTTTTCGCAAAAGTATCTGTCTGGCAAAGCTGGAAAAAAGCGGTCCGTGTGGTTTTAGGAGGAGATAAAATTCTTTCTTGAAAATTATTCTCATTAACAAAACATGTTGTCCATTTTCTAAATGTGCGGCAAGATGTGTAACAGTTGGATATCCTTCATGTAATGGAAAACCAAGTCGCTTCTACGCTGCCTCATTACTTCTGACATATCGCCCTGCTTGATAGGTTTGTATTTCATTCAGAGGCTGCAACACACCTTCGTTAAGCAGCTTGAAGATTGCCTGGTCTCTCCCTTTATTGATATATTTACAAATATATTTAATCGCACGAACAGAGTTTCAGGCTTCAGCATTAATGTGAGCATTAAATAACTTACATAGAACGGGTGAATATGGCACAACACAGCTATTATGAAAAGTCTCGATTGCGAGTTTGAATCGTAACTCTTCTACCACCATCTTCGGATGCTCTTCATCTCTATAAAGGGTAACCCTTATCATTGTGCACTGTTTCCTTTAGTCGTTCCCGGGGGAACGTTTTCGCACATTTGCCATTTTTCATGCAAGGTGATGCTGGATTGCAAGCTCCAAAGGAACCATGAATCATGTTTTTGAGTACGATCTCGTGCAAATTCTTATCTAGTTCTGGATCCAGGATTTCTGCGCTTATAATGTTATCTATTTGTTTCGATCGCAGCTTTTGTTTTAACCAAATAACAATGTGCACATGTGGCAGACCTCGTTTCTGTCATTCAATGGAGTACATGTGACAATGGACGTTTCCAAATACTTTTCCTTTTATTAATTTAAAAGTCAAAGAACAAAAATCGGCGTTATATTTTTAGTTTTCAAATTTGAAAAAATAATGCTGATTTTTGTTGTTCACAAACGCTGACTGTTAACAAAAGTGGAAGGAAGAATAGCCCTCCTGCCTAAGTCGTTGGGACTAATATTACCGTCTGTGCATCTTATAGGTGAATGTAATTTTCAACTCGTAGCTGTGTCTGGTTTAAAGAAATGTAAAGAAGGCGTTCGTTTTCTACTTTATACATATCTACTAAGAATTGATGAAAGAGCTGCCTGGACCGCGGAAGGAGATTGAAACCATTCTCTCGAAGCATCATGTGATAGGTGTAAAAATCCATGCAGGAAATGATTTTATTGGGAACTGGCTGTTTTGTAGTTGGGTTAATCTGTGGACTATGAAAATGGTATCCCAATTGCCCTTTACTAAAAATTAATGGGTACTGCAAAGCATCATAAAATTTATGAGTATCTGCGTGTTAGTGCATTATCATGTGCTCGTAACACTATATCTCGTGAAGAGCATGGGTCGCCAGTAACCAAGACAGCAACTTCATTAATTGTCGGTGCATTATAGCGCCTCTCGTGTTCGCCAAGTGAAGTTCGATCAGCATTAATGACGACTGTATAATCGTCTTGAGGCCAGTTTTCTATTGCAGTTTTTAAGGTATTTATCAAAACGTTGAGGTCATGTAACACTCTTTGAGTTTTCAATACTATATCTCTCTCGACTCCATCAATATGCTGACAACGACGGCTTACTTCATTTTCTTCTTGACCCATAAAATAAATTTGCAAAAATTTATGCCGTTCATTATCTGTTGGAAAAAGTGAACCAGTTCGATGAGGCCTTGTACGGTAAAAGCTGGTAACAACCCGGGCATTCTTATCTCTTTTTCTACTCGAAAAGATGTCATTAGGAAGCAAAAGTTGCACTTTCTGATTTTACTTAAGAAACGCTTTGATTCATCTGTATCATATAGAGTTTTCGGCGGCTCTTCTGGTTCACCAAGTAAAGAAAGCGAAACTTTACCATTTGAATAGCACATTCCTGCAGTTTCATCTTTCCATTTTAAAGCATCGCAAAACTGGCATTTTTTACTCATCGAATCAATAACAATTAATGGATGATTACAGTAATCAATTGAAGGATCGTATTGAAGTCCAGAATCATTAAATACGAACCAATTGTTATGCATGAAATTTTCCCGGTGTTCGATTTGCATTTCTGCATGAACGATTCTTCTCGCCTGCAGTTGTTCTGGAGTATCTCTCGCTCTAATAACTGCCTGTTGTTGAGTTTGTTCTTCCAAGCGAATCTGTGTTTGAAGAGGCGTTTCAATAGCTTTCAAAGCAGTTTGATGTTCAGCTTCTTCTTTCAAGTGTATCTGCGTTTGAAGAGGTGTTTCAGCAGCTCTGAAAGCAGCTTGGCGTTCACGTTTTTCTGTCAAGCGGAGTTGTGTTTAGAGAGGCGTCTCAGCAGCTCTCATAAAAGCTCGACGGAAAGTTTGGGCCTGTAATCTTTCTGGTCTTTGAGAAGTTGTTTCTTCAGTTGTCAAAACAGATTGTCGCCTTGCTTGTTCTTGTCTTCTTAATTGTGCATGTACGGAAGATTCTTGGGATCGAGCAATTTTTGCTCCCCGGGCCAGAGATGAATGCCTAGACATGTTAGATTTACGTTTGGGAGGCATTTCGGAAACGAAAAAAAATTTTTTTTAATTAAACTTGTAAGGTTTTAGTTAAACTAACCAAGTTTATTTTAATTTAAATCTTTTCTATCTCCTCTCTGCTTCAACTTCCTGTCAGAAGAAGCGCGCGTTTTTAGCTTATGCTAATTTTTTGAAGTTCAGCCAAGCACTATTTAAGCCAGAGGTGGAAACCTCTCGGTGTGTGAGAGCTTTGCCTCAGATCACGGTCACGCTGCTCAACGTTCGCCTGACCAGCTAGCAGTTTAAATTTATAAGCCATAGTGCTTACTACGTGATTGCTTTGTAAAATAAATTAAAGTGCGGTAGTATTTAGTATACCTTGCTACGCACCCTTTTCGGTAGAGGCCAACTTCCGCGAATTGCTCTGCGAAGCAA
>KK116576.1:273723-286372 GCA_000611955.2 Stegodyphus mimosarum
GAAACCTCTCGGTGTGTGAGAGCTTTGCCTCAGATCACGGTCACGCTGCTCAACGTTCGCCTGACCAGCTAGCAGTTTAAATTTATAAGCCATAGTGCTTACTACGTGATTGCTTTGTAAAATAAATTAAAGTGCGGTAGTATTTAGTATACCTTGCTACGCACCCTTTTCGGTAGAGGCCAACTTCCGCGAATTGCTCTGCGAAGCAACGTTTAATTTAAGTTCTATTTTAATTTATTTAAATTTATTTGATTGTTAAGTTCGACCAAAGTGTGGTCTGTTACGTTCTGTATCTCTCCCGAATTGGGAGGTTTGTATTTAGTAGTGAATTAATAAAAGAGGATTTCAAATCCCTTCACGTGCAGTTATTCTCCAGCCCAGCAGTTACACCAGAACATAGCGTACCTTCCGCTCCCTGTTCCAGTTCAGGACTTAGAACGTAAGGATAAGAACCCTATCACCGAATTTACTATGTCTGCAAAGAGCATACACAGAGCACTAAGTCCTGATAAACTGTCCTTAAATAATTTTCAACTCCGCGTGTAATTTAAAAATACTTGTATCTCTACGAAATCTGTTAAAACTGCTTCGTATATTTCCTAATGACTGAAAAATGTTTGTGAAAGAAGAGACAAAAGCCGGAAATCCTGAAGGATTTTTAAATAATAAATTAAATTAAACAAATAAAAATTAATGAATGTTACGCTTTGACGCCTTAATTACTTAACCGATCATCATGAAATTTTCAAGAAATATTTTTGATATATTAGAAAAGGTTATAGGCTATAAAATCTTTGCGTGGTGTAAGCCCCGCACCTGCCCGCGCAGACAAACTTTTAAATCGTTTAACTTATCGTTATGAAACTTTCGACATTTAATATTTATACAACGACAATCATTTTAAGCTATAAAACCTATTATACAGTTTAAGTTTCAACAGATTAGTTACATTTTATAGCCTATAATCTTTTCTAATATATCAAAAATATTTCTTGAAAATTTCGTGATGATCGGTTAAGTAATTAAGGCATGAACGCGTAACAAACAAACGAACAAACTCACATTCGCATTTATAATATTACTTAGGATTAGTGCATACTCACCTGGAACCTATCCTTTCAATTTTGAGACAAGTTTTTACTACTCAGTTAACCTCGCTATAAACCAAAGAAGGCACTTTAGTCAAGTTAATTCGGTTAAAGCTAAATAAATTAATGCGTTGAAGAACATAGCCATTTCATTTTATTTCTTTTTCTACGTTGAATTCATATAAATTCAACACTAAAACAACAAAATGGCGTAAAAAAAGTTGCATGAGACTTTCATTTTGTATACAGATAATTTCTTCTATCGCTTAGAATGCTCAAGGACAATAGATTTACATCTTTATCTTCTTATTACTACTGTTTATTTCTTGCAGAAACTTAGATTATGACTTTTGGCAGTCGGTTTATACTATCCTGAGGAATTAACAAATAAGTTCTTATTAAATTAAGAGGGCCATGATAATATTGTTTTTGCCTCAACAACTTTTATATGATTTTCAATGAGTAATATTCTACCAATTGAAACTCATTGCGTACTCTCAGGATTAACATGGAACATTTTTAAGAAGTTTTAAATTATGCGTAATATCACCTTCGATTATAATTTATATTCCCTTTAGAGTCAAAGTAAGAAAAATGCTACACTGATAACGAATACGCAAACACTTTCTAAAAGCCGCTGTCTAATTAAAACAGTTTAATTCTAATCTTGTTTAATTCTAAAAGCTGCTTCTAATCCTGCTGTCTAATTATTCAAAATCCTTCTTATAATCTTTTGTAAATTTTATTTTCCCATCAATTCCAGGTATCGCAATAATGAGGTCAGTTGCAAAGACTCTGTTTTGAAGATCCAAAAAATTAGATACAAACTAGAAACGGGACACTCAAAAATCCGAACCTTCGCATTCTTTTCATCACTTGAATCATTCTAATTGTAACATGAAAACCTTAAGAAATTTACTTCACAGAGTCGAAAGATTAGATTTGCTGGCCTGACGTCCCATAAAAGCATTCCTTCAAAGAACAAAAAAAAATATATATATATTTTTATATTAAGCCCAAAGAGGCGTTTTTCTGACATTTTGTGTTCATATCATGTTCTTTACACTTGAACCACATAAAATTCAATTCAATAGCAATATCACAAAATATTTAAAAACATCGTATCTTTAGAATTTCTGACAGTCTCGCGCGCTGGAAATAAAAATGTTTTTTTTTCTGCAGTTTGCTGCCATTGCTTGCTTTGAAATCGTTGAGATTGTTAATCAAAAATTCTTTAAAGTTTTACAAAAAATGTGAAATAGATAATAGAACAAATTCTAAATTCAAAATTCAGGCTTCTAAGTGCCCATGTTCGGCTGGAGGATTACGTCATTCAAAATTTGATGGCTCTAGGTACCATCGTTTTCCACATTGCGAGAAATATTCATGTATACATTCTCCTTTATTTAATTTCGGCTATAATATTTGGTGGCAACAATTTGGAAAGTGATTTGATACAGTTGAAAACAACTTGATAAAGCCTTTTACAAGGATTCAACTCAAAATCCCGTTTCGAGACTAATAGCCTTCTGAACTAATGCTCCTTTGGGCTAAAAAGTGCAGCTTTTGCAATTTCAAATGGAGGGGTTCTTATTGCCGCACTCTAAAGTTTCTGTACAGAATTTAGCGCTTCACGTTTAGATTTTATTTTTATAACTTCTGAAATAATTCTTTATTCTAAATGTTTAAAAGTATTCCTAAAAAGCGTAAAAAGTTTGAAATGTTATTCTAAATTAATTTTTTCAAATTACTTTGAAAAAAAAATATTTTTAATTATACATTGTATTCACTAAATTTCATTTGTATGTTCTTAATAAATTCAAACGTAATTTAAAAACTGAATTCTTAATTTTGTTTTGCGTGCCGACGGAAACTGGACACCTGCTTAAAGAAAATACTAGCAGCCGAGAGATATAGTCGCTGAGCACTAGTTTCAGTCCCAGCGAACAGGCTGCCTCCATGATAGGATTTTCTCCATGTATACCACAGATAAAAGCCAAATTCTCTTACAATACCCTCCACGAAGGTTTAGGGTATTTTAAACGAATGGCAAATCCAATGTGGGACTGGTATTTGCCTTTTCTTGGCATATAAAATAATCGTACTCTGGCATATAAAATAATCAAATATAACTTGAAAGATAAATTAAGTCTTGAGGAAAGCTGAACGGAAATATCTCTGATAAATTATAATTTGCCTTACCCTCTGAATGATAAATGAAATATCTTACACCTTGCCGAATGGCAACACTAACAAAGTTCGCATAAACAATTAATGCCCTGGTAGCATAGCGCTAATGAATGGTAACAAAAACGGAAATACTTAACTACAGATATTTTCAAAAACTAATTGTATAGTTACTGTTTTAAATGAAATTTTCATTTTTTATTTGGCTTCTGAAGATAAATAACATGAGTAAAATTGCATGATGCTGTAACTGTGTATAAACTTAGCCGTTATTTCTTTCAAAACAGTAGTGAGTTATAATAGATTTGATAAAAATGCATCACACATTCAAAAATATTTCAAACTCTCTTCACATTAGTATGAAAGTTTCATAGAATTACTATGCATAATTTTCGAATGTTTAGTAAGGCAATTGTAGATCCAGTTTATAATATTTGCTAATGATTTAAAAAGAGCGTGCAACATTTCAAATCTTACACTGGAGTTCTTATATATAACAAATATTTAAATAAAGTGTGATAATTCCTCTGTGGCCTAAGTTCATGAAAATGGAGACGAACTTCGTTCACTTACATTGAATGCAATTTGTTTGTCCTAGTTTTCTCTCGATTATGCTTTCTAAAACTAATAAATGTAACGAATCATTTCTCTGTCAAAAGCCGAAATCTTTGCAGACATCATTTAAATCATTTTAAGTCTTCGTCGTCAATGGTGAAAGTATTAGGTTAGCAGCTCAACATGAACCTTGTTCTATTATTCTTGGATTACGAACCATCGTTTTTTAATCTGAATAAGTGGAGCGCTTCAGAGAAATGCTCTACTTAGATGAACCTCGCGTATTTTCATATGGTGAAGAAATGAGAACAAAATATTTTAACAATGAGGAGTCAAATTTTTGCTTTACCGTTCAATATTTTTTATTATTAATACTTTATGTGAAATATTTAACTTTTTCTAATCTTTTCTTAAAGCTATCAAGTAAAATCTATGATGCTTTGACCTATAATTACCGGTTTTGACTTTTCGAAAATGTGTTAAAAGTATCGAAACTAATTGCGAAAAGTACTTGTCAAATTTTTCAAAATACTTTTGGCAATAAAGTTAGACATATTATTATAATATCCGGAAATAGCGTGATTGGTGAAGCCGACAAAAAGCACGTAAATTAAGTTCCCAAATGTAGGGCTCAAACATTACCTCTATTTTAATTAAACAAGCCCAAAGGCTAAAACATACGTGTTAAGAAAGAAATTAAGTAATAAAGAATGCCATTTTCATACATATCAATACAAAAGCGTGCTACTTTAAATGAAGTTATATCGATACAGATGGTTCATAAAATTTCACAAACTTCTCAGACGACTCAATTCGCAATTATAAAGCAGAAATTAAAAAAGAAGAATATTACACTCCGTTCTTCGTTTTCCTGTAATGAAAAATAAAGTAAGAAGAGTAAGAGAATAAAATAATAAGTGCACCATACATGCAAACTTAAAATTAATTAAACATGAATTACTTTTATGTTCATATTCAGGTACAACGTGAATTTTATATTCTGTGTAATACGAATGTTCATATTAAGTTACGTGTTCATGTAAAGTTCTGATGTGGGGGAATTATGCCTTCACTGTTCTGCCCTAACTAGTTTAAGGGTTAGCGCTGCTAGTTTCTGTATCGTTAGACACAGTCTCGAATACCGGCGAAGCCTTGGGTTTTTGTAAATGTAGAGTGTCTTTGTGGTATGGGGACCCTAAAATACACGGCTGGCCGAAAATCCTCTCCAGTGGTTTGGCGGTAGAGTTAGAGAGTTAGAAGAGCATTGGACCCATCCCACAGGGGATTCTTGTCCAAAACTGAAATGCAAGTGAGAAAAATTGAATTGTCATCCATAAGATATCTATGAGTGCTAACGACAGATGCATTTCTGCCCTCTTTTACACAATAAAGTTCAAGGAGTTGTTATGATGTTACTGTCAGACAGGGGGATAAGTCATGATAATAACGTAACTGCAAAATTTTGAAGACGGGTCTGAAGTTTCAGAATATTTTTCATAAATTATTATGCTTTCATGCGTATTGATTTAAGCTAGCTTTTAGCTATACAGGTATAATAATCATCATATCATTTGACTATCAGCATTTTCTGAATTACTGATAATTTTAGATGCACATTAATTGCACACAGAAATGTGTAAAAGGAAGTTAGTACCAGCATAGCTTCGAATTCGAGTAAGATGAGGTATCACAGTTTTCTATAAAATAATAAATATCAAAAGGTTTCTTTTTTAATACAGATTTAGTCATAGATGATCTTCGTAAAAGATGCCAAGCTTAAAAAAAATTTGGAGAGGATTCCAACGCGCATAGCACCAGCTGGGACTACTCCCGTTCTGATCCCAAAAGAGAAAACCTTAAAACATTTCCTCATACAGTCTGATACCATCACCAGTGTTAAATCTAAAATTTACGGGTTTTTAACTTTTTCTTTTAAGACTCGCCTAAAATTTAACTGACTGACCTACTAGTGCCGGACAAACAAAAATAATAGACTACAGTAAAAGTCTTCTAACTGATGAGACGGAAGAAGAAGGAACTGGTTGATTGATCTAACACAAAAATATTAGAATAACAGTTTCTTAGAATTAATTTACTCACACAAAGCAAAGCAAATTCATCTTAATAAATCTTAACTTAAAAAAAAGCAAGAAAGAATAGATCTTCTCTGGTACTCGGTAGAACAGAATACTATTTCTCAACCAAAGCATTTCTAAAATTTCACTTAATTTACATATTCATTCATTTCTATAATCAACTAAAAAGTATCAAGTTCAGATTCATTAAATCGAAACCTAAGAACCAGAGAAGAAATATTCGAAAACAATCAATCTGTTCCACTAAGAAAGAAAATCAATAGTTTTAACCTTCCTGGCACCTAAAACAAGCATTACAAATTTCCTAAAACACAACCAAATCAATTATCAAGTCGTTATAAGTACCTTAAAATGCTTAAAACATTTTTCAATAACCCCGATAAAAATGTCCATGTTTTTTAAAAGCCTTACGGCTCAAACAAATGAAGTGACTGAACAGACCATTCTACGTAACACACACACAAAAAAAAAACAAATGCAAGTAATAATATAAAATCAAACTCACTTATTAATATCTTGGATATCCTTAAAATATCTGGCCAAACTACCATTACATACGATAGTAATTAATATTCCATATTATATTTCCCTCAAGAGTCAATTATCAAGATCAGATTTTCCAATTTAACATAATTAGATTACACTAGAACATTAAATTAATTATTTAAACTGGATTTCACACAAACTAATACAGAAATTACAATTAACATAAATTTCATATTTTATAGACAGTAATTTTAAATTCTCCTAAAGACACTAACAATTTTCTCTATTATCAAATGGAATTCTCTTCCTATCAGTTACGCAATATTCATCTGAACTATTCTCACTTGACAAATACCATAATGGTAGCAATAAAAATATAAGATAATTCACTAAGTCGGTGAAACAAAATCTGAATCCTTCACAATCAATTGAGTTCTCAGTCACTTCTTAAAATACATATATATATATCACATATAAATAAATCATATCACTAATCCACTATGGAATTAAGGTAGACAGAGAATAGCGAGAGAGACAAAAATAATTAAAATATTTCACTCGCAGGTGGAAGACTTTTCCAAACTGATGATCACACAACACCTCCGTGAGCGTCCAACTATAGTTCACGGGAAAACGATATGAAGATGAAGAGATGCTATAACTTTGAGTAGAGCTCTTGTCCTTAAGCAACACCAATGCATCAAAAATTCTTTATCCGGAGAGCTTCTAGGAAATTCCTAAAATCTTCCAACCCTTCTATCAAGAACACTTCGAGAATGACTTATATATAGTTCTCCGAGAACAGAGTCATTGTCCACAGTTGTCGGTAGACCAGCTGCAGATGTGTCATCCTAACACATGGGAATTCTCGAGGCTAAAAATTCGACCCTCTTTGCTAACAAGCGGAAAAATCTAAGAACAACAAAAAAGGGCCCATTCAAGATCAAATTTTCAGCATAAAGATCAAATTTACAACTTTCTTCCGAAGGAACTGATTTATATAAGCATTGCAACATTCACAAAATGAGAGTGCAAGGGAATGCTGGAAGGCCAATTACGATTTCCTTTTACTGCTCAGTAACAAAAAGACATGACAACACCGAACCACCCCCAGTTTCAGCTGTTATCGTATAAGCTGTTTCAACAGACATTATTTACGTTAAAATACGCTTCTTTTCTTAGAAAATTGCACAGTTGAAGAAAAATAATTGCCCAAAGATTTTAAATACACTCCTTACATATATATATATATATGTAATGCATTACTCTCTTCCCCCTTTCAAATTAAAAATCAAATACAAATAAAAATAAAACTACTTAAATGACTAAAAACACTTAAATTTCGCGACGCAGCACCAGCCATTGATACCAATTGGTTACATCTCAACGCTTTTAACAACACGCAAGAATTTTTACTAGAGACTGGGGAGCAGCAAGTGGCATAATCTTCTCTGATCAGAAATCAAATTCGGTACCAACTATATTTCCAGGTCTATCATTCCATGTTTTAGCCTTTCTATCACAAAATTAAAACAATCTTGTTTAAATTTCGTCACAGTTTACAACACTTAAGCACAGATCTGTAAGTAAGTAGACTCATTAGTTTTTTCTTTTTTTTCAAAGCAGGAGAAGTGAAAAATCTGCAGTGCCCTCACTGGACTCGAATTCTGGACCTCTAGAGTACGCATCGAGTATACTTCCAATTATGCCACAAAGGGTTGCGGAAAAAAGGGAGAAAATACCTTATAGCACTACCAACGCACAATATATGCTTGGGAACGCTCCTAAGAGGAAAAGCAAAAGAGTTACATGACTTTAATGATGAACTAAAGAACGTCGTACGTAAGAGAACAAATGCCGAGTTTTGAGGCCTAAATTTAAAGTAAGGACAAACATCAAGCTACAACATTTGCGCTGCACCATTTTAGAAATAACGGAAAAAGAAAGCGTTTTACAAACGCAGGATTCGAGCCACCAAAATAATAAGCTGGAAAGAAGTTTGCACTAAAACTCAGAAGTGTATGGCATTCTACACAGAATAGCCATAGACAAAGTCTACACACGAGCATATCTGTTCTTACATCAACATCTATTGCCAATTGGGCAAGTTTCACACACACCGCAATAATGGACACTGTCTTACCAAGAAATTATGTACGGCCCAGCAGTTATTGAACACTGGTAGTTCAGTCCGAGGTTCGAATCCGATGAATGGCTGGTTGCATACCGTTTCCCTGGTTTTCCCCGTGTGTAATATGTATACGATTCAGTTTCCCTATAAAACGTTCTTCACGAAAGCATCCCTCCTCTTAAACTCAAGTTAGGCAGTTAGTCCTCGAGAGGCAGCTAGGCCTCTCGAGGGCTAACAAGCCCAAAGAGCTTTGTCATAACTAAATAAATCAAACACCAAACCCAAGCGACTATCAAAGAAAAGACAAGCCTGACCTGCAAGAAATACACAACCATGTAAGACAATTTCAATTCCAGATGATATACCATTTACTGAAAAAGACGTTTTCATCATCATACGAAATATACCAAAGAATAAGGCACTAAGTCCGGACGGCACTGACACCGCAAAAGCATCAAAATACCTTAAGCCAATTCATAGTTTAACTAAAGATTCTTCAATAAATTTCAATAAACGAACCTTTTCTCAGAAGCGTTCAAAATCGGCTAGTTATCTTCTTTATAAAAAATCTGAAAGCTTTCAGATTTTATATTACTCCCAAAGGGGTGTTTTTTTTTCATATGCATAAACGTTTCGAGGGCATTTGAGCTAAAAATATTTAAAAACAGTATATCTTTAGAATTTCCTATAGAAAGTCTCTCGTCCTGAAGGTAAAAATATTTTATTCCGAACAGTGTGTCGGTGCTACTCGCTTTAAAATTGTTGAGTTTGTTAATTAACAATTCTTTAAAGTTTAATAAATATGAAATAGATAATAAAACAAATTCGAAATTCAAGATTTAGTCTTCCAGGTGCCTAGATTCGGCCTAGATAGTATACATTCATGCAGATTCTTCATTTTTTAATTTCTTTAAATATAATACAGGGCGATAATATTTGGTGTCAACAATTTAAATAAACTTTTATAGTGCTTCAACGCAAAATGTCATTCTGATGCTAATAGCCCTTCTGAGGTAACACCTCTTTGGGTTAAAAAACACAAAGATTTTCTATTCATCCATTGTACTTTCGCCCGCTGTGCTTAAAGTAACTATAGAAAATTCTTCGCAAAGGCATGCTTTTCCTTAGACCGATAGCCCTCGAGGTCTTTGCCGTAATTAAATAAAACAGAGCAAAACTCAGGCTACTATGAGAGAAAAAAATGAAGCTATTAAAGAAAGACTATCAAAAAAAACAGACCTCTACAGATGCTCAAGCAGCATCTTAGCAAGAAAAATCTCTTCAGCACATATCAATATGACTTCGAGCTAGACAAATCAACAATTCATGTCCTAGCACCAATGATAAAGGACATTATCATATATAACAAATGCAATGATACTACGCAGAAGTAATCAAAATGGGCTTTAAAACACTGTGGTGGCCGATTATGACCGAGAAACGCCACAAGACTGGAAATTTTTATTACACCATGCTATTAGTCTTAGTTAGTTAGGTATGCTATTTAGTTCTTAATTGTACACAGCAACGGCAGTGTGTTAAGAGAACAAACCAACGATTGCCGCATAAGGCTCATTCGCAGGAACATTATTATAGAATGTTACACTTGACAAAGCCTTTGCTGACGAATGGCCTGAAATACACTAACGCTTATGTCAATGACGCAACGCTACGGATGCACAAGGGTACAGATGGAAGCACATGACACAAGCTCCTGCATATTATTCGGCAATATAGGGTGTTTCTAAATGAATATCGGGGTTTTAACGCGTTGTAGTATTTATTATGTAAAACTTAAAATTATAATTAATACATGAAATGAAAGAGCAACTCAAACAGTTTACCTACAAGCTTATAGTTTATTTTGATAAATTTACTTATTGGTTGAAGCCGGCTGATTTTGCTTCTTCTCCTACCAATAAAAAATTGGAGAAACAATTGGGGAAATAGCCATAATTGTAGAGCAGCAAGATAGAATGTACCAGTTACAGTTGCTTCTCCAAAGAAAAAAGACCCATAAACTTTCTATCGAGTGGCACAAAAGACATTCAATTTAGGGGAGACTCGTTGCAATTGTACAATCTCGTGACGATGTTTTGAGCCCCAGATGCGCACATCATGAGTGTTCACATGTCCACTGAAGTGAAATGTCAATTCATCACTGAAAACATTATGATCCAGAAAATCTTCGTGCAGCAACATTGTGCAAAGTTGGCATGTGAACCATGGTTTGTAGGCTTTAGAGCCTATACTAACTGAAAACGATAAGGACATAGTTGTAAACGTTTCCGTAAATGACGTTTAATGTTTCCGCCATTTTTTCAAATAGTCGTCACCGGAAGTGTTAATTCACGACTAGGCTTCCGATCTGATTTTTCGGAGAACGCATGAAAGATTCTCACACTCGCTCAACACTCTCTTCACTAACCCTTGGTGGTCCCGTACTCTTCCCTTTGCAAAGGAAGCCGGTATTTTCAAGCTGATGATATCGATATATTATCACTTCGGGATCACATCTGAACTTAATCCGGAACGCACGTTGCGCAGTAACTGCAGATTTGGTCAAGGACTGCAGAAGACAAAAAGTTTGTGTTCACTAGCCACCATTTTTGCTGCTAGCGCTCTCTGGCACATGCGCGTAACAACAAACAGAACTGTTTGAGTTTTTCTTTCATTTCATGTATTAATTATGATTCTAAGCTTTACGCGATAAATACCACATAGCGTTAAAACCCCGATATTCATTTAGAAACACCCTGTATATGCAAAGCCTTCAAGCTTATCATTTCAGACTCGAAAAAGACAAAATTGTTCATAACTGACAAAGTATCCAGCTAAATAGGCAGAACATTAAACTAGTTTTGAAAGAATAAAAATGCTAATGCTAGACGTGAAACGCGGGTCTCACACAGACCCCGCACATTATTAAACTCATTAAATATTACGATCACCTTTCCCACTTCAAGAGATAGCCCGTTAAGCGGCGTAAAACTAGATCAGTGTACTCTTCAGTTAGGGAAAATTATGACTAGAATTGCAACTGAAAAAGCGAAGAAAAAGAAACACAGAGATCAAAGAAAGGGGAATACAGAGTCGCAGATATTGACTACATTCATGAGTATTTTCCGTTTGCGGAATTCTCTTTAATGTAAATATAAAACAATCTCTGTAATTATACCAATTCTTTAATATTTCAAATTCTGATACAGGTAAAAATAATTACGCCTAAACAATACTTCAAAATTATACGGTCTGGAAATTAATTCTGTAAGTATGCATATTTCTGTAACTAGAAATTCAGATCAATTTGAATTTTCTCGAAGCATGTTTTCAAACGTGAAAGCTGTTTGATAAGGCATAACTTCGTATAACAAGTTCAAACTTTAAAAAATTTCAAGAAATTATTTATTCTCATGTTTATTTTATGCTCAAAAATATAAATCTCCAAACATTTTACAATCTTGAAATATTTTCCAAGCTTTCAGAATTTATATGATGAAATATTTTTAAACTTTGCACAAATTGTACTAATATATTTTGTTATTTCTAGAGTTTTGAAATATCATGAAAAGTTCCGAATTTTCAAATTTATTCAGTGCTTTCGAAAAATCTAAACTTTTTTTAATTTTGAAGCTGCTTTAGAGTTTATTAAATTTCGAGAATCTGAATTTGTAAAATTGTATAAAGCCTTTATGATTTTTTATTGTATTGCCTTGAAGAAAAAGCTAATCTTGAATTGCGTTGCAATTTTAAAACCTTGTACTTTTGAATGGTTTCGAAATCAAATACCGCTGAGCTGTTCTGATTCTTAGAGCCTTAAAGCTATTTTGAACCTTGAAAAACCTGAAGCAAACTTATCTTTCGGCTGCCTGAAAACTTCTGAGCTTGAATCAGTTGAAATGAGCTGCATATTAATTATCTGGAAAAATTATGAATGTTGTCATAGCATTGTTTATCAAAACTTGGAACAAATCGAAATCTTAAGTGCTTTCGTCTTCGAATCAGAATTTACTTTAGGAACTTACAGATTTCAGTTTCGAGAGCTTTTTAAGTAAGCGAATTAACTTCAACAAATTTCTTTTAGATAAATTTGAGGAAAGATACAC